>CAAKMY010051565.1:0-19874 GCA_901111285.1 Corrigiola litoralis | reverse complement strand
ATTATGTCTCTCCTAGAAGTTGGTCCATTTTTTGTAATTTTAATTGTAAAAATCCAATTTATTTTCTTTTTCCTACTCTGCTCATCGCAGGCTTAAAAAGGGTTCTGGTTGAGCTTTTCTTTTTGCTGGAGCCATAGTGCAAAAACGAATTGTCTTGCTTGTGACTCCCAAAGATTACTGCCATATCATTGGATTTGAAGGATTCCTCGAAAATTTAAGGATTAGTAATCTTTTTTAAGAATCGAAAACCACAAGGTTAACAATACTTTTACTTTATTTGATTTTATTTTTTATTTTTTTACAATTATAAATTTGAAGCTTTAAATGGCCAACACATGACTCCGAATAGTGTCTAAAGTCAAATGTAGTAAATTAATATTAAAAAAAAATAGACAGAGTATTATTTATGAGAAATATTGTAAGTTGTCAATTATAAGTTCAACACATTTCATCACCCATTTCCTTGGGTGTGGGAATGTTTCTAGTCTACTTATAACGATGATGATGAGATTGATATGATATAAGATAGGTTATTCTTGCATTTGTTTATTATAATCAATGTAATACAAAAAACCATTGTAAAAAAATAGAATAAAAAATGGTAAGATAAGTTAAATAAGCACAAAAAATGGTTGAATGTCGAGGTGGATATAGTTATCCTCATCCATATCCATGTAGAAACAAAAACTTTATTACACTTTTAGAATCTATTGAGATTTTCTTCTATTTATATACGTACATATAAAGATATGCATGTGAAACTTCGTACTTCTAACATCAGTATCACTTATTCATCTAACATCTTTTCCTTATTATATGCAAAAACTACTATATATAGACACCAAATCATACTATTCAACTCTCACACAAATCCGTATATTCCTTATAACTACCATCAGACTATACAAAATACATCCAGAAAAAAAAATGTTGAAGCTTTTTTTAGTTACATTATTGAGTTTTGGACTCATAAATTACCCCTTTGTGATTGGTTGGAGTTTCTGGCCAGCAAGCTATTGGTTGAAAATTGAGAATGGATTAAGTAAGGATGTTCTTGATGTGCATTGTGTTAGAGAGATGAGTAAAGAAGATCTAGGATTGCACCATATCCCAGTGAAGGGTAATTTCAATTGGACTTTCAAAACTGAGTGGTTTGCAAAAGTGAATTATGATTGTAACATAACATGGCCCAACCATGGTCATGTATTTTTCCTAGCATTTGAAAATGACCAAACTTTTGTGGATAAAGGTTGTGGAGGGCGTCATTGTACATGGAAACCCTCTGATGATGGAATTTACTTGTATCATGACAAAAAAAGGCGATATATTCGTGTTGGAAATTGGGGTAAATAAGTAGTCTGTTTGATCATTGTTTAGTGTTGTACTGTTGTCAACATATAATATGCATTCAATAAAAATTAATATGTAGTTCGATGCATGATATAATTTTGTCGTTATCATACATAACTATCTTTTATGTTTTTTTTTCCCCTAATAAGCATCCTTTCGATTGTCAACATCTAAAAAAAGGTTTAAATTTAAGCAAAACTAGTTTGAAATTGGGCCATAATAACACGGTTATGTGGGATATCTTTTTAAATGCATAGTCTTGTTAACTTCCCCAATTTTTTAAACTATAATGAGATGAGCCTTGTAGTTTTAAACTAAAAAATTAAAGGTATTTTAGGGAAATTACATGATTCCTGGAGGCCAAAAAATATGAAGTAAAACATGCTTTGTAAAATCCACTAAATAGGGTGATGGACTGATCGTTAATTTCTAAACTTAGAGAAACATCTTTTACAATGTTGATAAAAGTTGACTATGTCAACTCATAATGTGACCCGCCTTTATAACGAGTCCTCCTTATTTGTGTTACTCCTTACGAAGTACTCAATTTCCTACATCTACTTTTTTTCACACTTGTCAAGGACATTTTTTAACTATTAATAACTCATAAAATAAATTTGAAATATATTGAAATTATAATATTGTTAGATTTATAGTTATAAATACTTTTATATAAGTATATTTTTATTATATTTCAAATTATATATTTTGAGTTATTGATAATAAAAGTATAGTTTCAAATAGTGTCAAAAAGTAGATGTGGGGAATTAAGTGGTATATGTTAACCACAATTCAACAAATCTTGTTCACATTATTTTACTACCGGAAGTCGCATATATCATTTGTGATATATCTTTATAAGTTTATTAATTAGATCTAAATACATACCCTCCGTTTTTTTTATATATCTTCATGTTTTTGTTTTGGCACTATTCATAAAGTGAAGATTGAAGTTAGGCTACCTTCCAATATATAAGATAAAATATAGTTATGTGGTATCTTGTTTGATTTGTCTTAATGAGTAGATTAAGAATATCAAATTTTTATAATTTTTACTAACATAAACTAAAGATATTTAGCATAGACAATGCGTGTTAGCAAACGTGAAAAAGCAAACAACAAGAAGATAAAAAAAACGATGGTAGTAAGTAATATAGATAAACGGTAAAGCTAATAAACTTGGAATAAGACTCCCAAGAGATGTACAATTGTTGTTTGCCTTGATTGACCTTCGATATCGCTCGATCATTTATTATCGTGTTTGTATGTGTTTGATTGTTTATGTACTTAGGGTGAAGGTCCTAGGTTTTCACATGTGGCATTTGGGTTATACATGAGAGTTGTAAGTGCTATTCTACAATGCCTTAACAAGCTAACCTTAGAATATTTGCTGATTAAGGATATAATTCAAAGGTAGGAAGTGTCAGTGATTTGAATACTAGGATTGGACTATTAAAGACCCAAAATATGTCGTATGAGGGGTCGTATTCATAGTATAAGGAAAAAAGAGGAAGTCGAGCCAAGCTAGGAGACGTCACATGTTGTGACACCAAGAGTTTTGGCGTCACTGGTTATGGCGCCAACTAAGACCCTATACTAGTTGGTCCTATATTTTGATTTCTTTTGCTCTTATTGGCTTAGATTTCGTTAGTGTTAAAGATATGCTATTTTGCCTAAAACGTGAATGAGTATTAGGATTCCCAACTGATTGATATCGGGAAGGGATCAGAATGTGAGATTGACAAGGTTTTGTGCTTGTTGGTCTCTGTGCATCAACTCAATAGGACTCCAAAGTGATGGAAGATTGTATTAATTACTCGAAATAATCTTAGGAGCAAAATGGTAATTGCGTTGTTGGATCATTGACTTTTTATTACATAAACCGGAAGAAGACAAAGGAACTGGGTCAACCTAGTGGTCGCATTACTGAGGATGACACCAGGGCAAGAGTTGGCAAAAATGGACCCGACACGAACCCAACACGAAATTAGCGTGTTTGGGTTGGCATTTATGACCCGTTTAATTAATTGGCTCGACACGGGTCCGACACAAAAGTTAATTGTGCCTGGTTTAGGTCAACAACTTAAAACACTTACCCGACACGACAACCAGTTTAACAGAGCATCTACCTAATTATGCAAATTTTATGAGATGTTAATCATAAGTTTCAATGATGAATTACCGGTGTTGATGAACATTTGAAGTTCTATTACGTTTTAATATAGTGTTGTCTAACAATTTAGTCAAGCATTAGGTACAAAGTTCATTTAAATCATAATATGACATGGTGATCCACATATTATCTTTATAATTTATATGGTTTAACTAGTCAGGTTGGGTAAACCGAGTTTTAATTGGGTCCGATTAGGGTTGAGCTCGCTAACCCGTTTAACTAAACAAGTCATGTCCAGGTAAGAAAAAATCTACCCGCATACCTACCAATCCAAACACGAATACAAACCCGATCTGCTCTACCTATTTGTCACTTCACCCGGGTGTCTAGTATAATCGAGGCCTGACTTTTTTGACTGATTTTGGTTTACGTGTGTCACCTAAGGTGACGCCAATGGCCATATGAGTTACTTTTCGGTCTAGGCCTAGTTTATGCAGGCTTTGGTCAACTTTTGAGTGTTTTGGCCTTTATAAAGCCCACCCACAAAGAAGCCTATCTAAATTGCTAATCTGGATGTTGTTCACCTCGTTATCACTTACTTACTCGTACGTACAAGTGCTGACTTGTAAGCCTCTATATATTCTTAGACCATTCTTTGTTCAACTAATCAACTCTTTCATCTTTTTTTCCTTAGTGTCTCGTAGAACAAAACATCAACATTCACCTCATCAGTCATCTCAGTATTGAGAAGGTCTACATTCACACACATTATTCTATATACCTTGGCAATGTAAGTTTGCAAACTTGTAGTAATCTTCTCCTTTTTTTTCCCTTCTTGTCATTCATGTAGTAGTATAACTAGTATTGTACATTTGTATATCCTACTACATATTAAACTTCTGGTGTAATGTGTGCATGATCAAGGGAGGGAGAAAAGTTGAAGGCAATGGACGCAGAGCAGTTGAGGGAATATGGTCATCAAATGGTAGACTTTGTTGCTGATTACTACAAGACCATTGAAGACTTCCCAGTTCTTAGCCAAGTTCAGGTTTGTCTCTTTACCCCATTTGTGTGTTTTCTTTAATGTTAACTGTCTCTATATGAAAATGATGAGGTAGGTCATAGGTTTCAGTGCTGGAGTGGTTGGGCAGTGAAATTATTTTTTTGCCGTGGGCCCAATATATTTATATGGGTTGTTACATCTAATTTTGGAAGGGAATATTGGCACTTTACAAATATATTCTTGCATACCTACTATCTTTAGTAGTACTCCTATTTGTAATTTTGTACTCCCTCCGTCCTTTAAAGATTGACAAATTTTCTATTACAGTCTCTCAAAAAAAAAAAAAAAATTTCTATTACAGTCCATCCACAAAAACTGTCAAGGTCAAAGAGCTAAAAATAAATCAATAATTAAATTTTCATATTTACATCTTCTTTTTTGTTAACTCATCAATTTCTTCCACAAAACTTGCTTTCATTATCATGATATTAAAAGATTTTGGTGTTAGTAATCAATTTTTTTGGGGAAACAATATGACATTTAAGGAAAGATAAAGAAATAAATTGTACTCCTTAAATTTTTGCATTTTGAAAAGTTGACAATCTTTAGAGGACAGAGGGAGTATACTAGTGCAGATAACTAGATGCGCTGGTACGAGTGCCTTATTATCTTTTTAAAGTCTTAATAGTACCTTTAAATATTTTCAGTAAAGTCTAAAGTTAATTTTCTATTAACATCTAGTTTTGTTGTTATTGCATGACACGAATAATTGTGCTAGAATAAGTCAAGTGCTTTCATAACATTACCCATCATTTTTCGTGACGCTAAAATGTAGTACTTGTGGCAACTATATGCCGAATTTGCCAACATTAGACACGCAAAACTACTTAGGAAGTTAGTTTTCTAAAGTCATGATTGATCAAATTGAGTTGATATAGCTACCCACCTATAATAGATGGATACTTAGGTAATTAATTGAGCTAGCATACATCGATTTTATTTTTTGATCCTAAGTTAGCACATATTCACAAAGGTTTACTTACTATTAGATTGAAGATATAAATTTCAAAATGAAGGGTCTATAAAATGTGCTGATGATAGTTGTAAACTATGCATCACCAAATGAAATCTTTATGGTAGTCGTCACTCTAGTTTCGAAAATTTTGCATCAGAGACACCAAACTTTAGGCCGGGGAAGCTCAGCCCGTGCCTCGAATAACTTCATAAGGAATTGCCTTTAGATTCACATAGTCAGAAAGCCTTGAATCTGTTTTAGTAGTAAATATGTCACCATTCTACTACTAATTTATATTACTGCTTGTTTTTCTTATGCTAACAATTCTGAAGAAATATGGCTGCATTATATATGAATGTAAGAAATCTTATGCTAACAATCGATTAGTAGTGCATTAGTCCTGTCTTCAAAAGTGGATTCGACTAGAATGTCAGAACAAAGAAGGAACTCTTTTTTTCTTCGTTTTTTTAAAACTTGGACATGATTCATTACAAACTTGAATGCACATGTAATGGTGAGGAGGTGAAATATCTTTCAGTCAATGCATCGTAAATCAATTTACGTCAGCCACTCGCTTGTTTTTCGAACAGTTTCTTGCATAAATGCATTCCTATAAATGGTTTAAGGGCAAGTTGCTTTACATGGAGTATGATAGAATTTTGCTGGCGTGGCTAGTAAAATGGTGCATCCTTCTAGTGTTTCTCTTAGTGGACTCCACAATCTTCGTTCTTGTAAGAAATCCATGGCAAACGGATGTTCATAATTTAAGAATCTGTCGAAGTTGTTTATACGAGTTCTTCTTGTAAGAAATCCATGGTAAAAGGATGTTCATGATCACTTGAGTGAGTGAAAGAAGAGACGGTGATGGTGGATGCTTTAGGGGCGTCTTTGGCTTCGTATACTGGCTTCATTGATGTCTTCTACAGCTTCCTAATTAAGGTTATGGGTGTAGCATTCATTCACTCTAGTCGTTTATGCATGTGATTGGAAATATATCTCAAGAGCAATCCAATTATCTTTTTAGTTCTTAGTACCCCATACTTCTGGTTAATATTGTGATGGTTTCTTTGTACCGTGTAGCCAGGTTATCTTCGTGAGCTTGTACCAGCCTCTCCCCCTGTTCAGGCAGAATCCTTACAAGATATATTTGCAGGTTCAGCTCTTGTCTAAATTTTATGTTTTTTGTTTAACTCAATTTGTTTGAGCCCAGGAAAATCACCTGTGTCTTTCTAGTTGAATTTTCTGTATCAGTTCCCACTATTGATAGGGATGACTTGGTGTTTCAGACATAAGAGCAAAAATATTACCTGGGGTAACACATTGGCAAAGCCCGGGGTACTTTGCATATTTCCCTTCTAATAGCAGTGTTGCGGGGTTCCTTGGGGAAATGCTTAGTGCTGGTTTCAACATCGTAGGCTTTAATTGGATGAGCTGTCCAGCAGCAACAGAGCTGGAGACCATTGTTCTAGATTGGCTTGGGAAGCTACTTATGCTACCCGATGCCTTCCTTTCTCCTGGTAAGTCTGGCTGATGGAGCGGGGCTACAAACCTTTCACTAGTCTTTTTTTTTTTTTGTAAGAAAGTGTTGTTCTCTTGAAGTGATAAATTAAATAGACCTTTGGCAAAGTTCAGCAAAGAAGCTACCTTAAATTAAAGATTTATATGATGTTTCATCCGTGCTTATTGTCTGTACTTTTCCGAATGAACCAATTGTGGGCATCTATCTATGTAAACTTACAGCTGAGAACTATATTTCAGGGCAAGGTGGTGGTGTTATCCAAGGAACTGCAAGTGAAGCTGTTCTAGTTGTACTACTAGCTGCACGCGATCGGATGTTAAAAAAGCTAGGGAAAGATTCTCTTGGAAAACTTGTCGTGTATACATCAGACCAAGCACATTCCTCAGTTCAGAAAGCTTGTCAGGTAGTTACAATATCATAAGCATGCAATCTCAATTCTCATCCCTAATTTTCTTCCGATCAGCTTGGAAATGCAAGCATTAGGAAACAGCAATGCAATAGAGAGTCATATCTCTAATATGATAGCCATGGAGGGCTAGACATTGTTTCTTCAAAGGCTACGTTATGCAGAAAGTCCGGTCATAGCATTAATGTACCTTAGTTTTTACAAGATATATAGTGTTGGTCTTTATGAGGAGAAGTCAACAGTTAATGTTGTCCTTAAACTCATGCGTCTCTTAAGAGTATTTCTTGACCATTTGAATGTCAGTGGCAATCGGTGGTGATTTCTCATCATGTTGTATCAACTTGTTTAAGTTTTAAAGTTTGTGATTATCCTTCTGTCTGATGAAAGATTGCAGGAATTCATCCAGAGAACTTCAGGATACTAAAGACAGACTTGTCAACACAATATGCCCTTTCTGCTGAACTACTTTCTGAAGTTATATCACAAGATGTTGCTTGTGGTCTAATACCTCTTCTTTTAAGTGCTACTGTAAGTAAAACTTATAAAACTGTCTTATAATTTGTTTTGTAAGTTTCCTTTGGTTCTTGTGAGATGTCTGAATTCCAGATTTTTTTCTTGTCATCAGCTCTTTACCTCTGGCTAAAGCCAAAATGTAAAACCATGAAGCTGCTTTAGTTTGATATAGATATTCTAGGTCTGGCCAAATTTCATGTTCTGGCTACAGATAAACACCAACAAATAAGGGCTTTTTTCTGGATTAGCTAGCTCTGATAATTCTGTCAATTCACCTGTTCAGAAGGGGTCACACTTACAGAATGATACCTTATACTGTTCTTTATAAGAAAATTCTCATTTTATGATACATTAAGGTTTTATAATTTCAATTATTTGATGGCATTTCAACTCAAGGAAATATTATAAAAATCTGAACCTTCTGACTTTATTCCTCTTGTTACATCAGTGTACTTCGTTTACTTCCTAATCACTAGCATATGATGGATCAACATAGGTCACGATATAACTTGCGTCTTATATCCATGCCCACTTATTTCCTGATAAATGGTTCTGTCAGAATTGCGAGACTACTTTACATTACAACATCGCTTGCAGGTTGGGACAACCTCATCTAATGCAGTCGACCCATTGCTTTCTCTAGGAAAGATTACTAAGGTATGCAAGCTCAGTACATTTTTAAGATATGCAGTATATATATATAGCTGTTTTGTGGTGGCCTCCCTTTTTTACTGATCAAGATGAGTCAGGTAGTTTTTAAATCTAGTAAGTAATCTAATTCTTTCTCATTTTTGCCACACTAAATTTTTCATCTTCGGAGATTCCTCAACTATATGAGTTAGTTTAAACATCCTTTTCATCTTTCTTTCTGGCCACACCACCGCCACCTGCGACTTTGCTCTGAGTCTTTATATGTACTGGTATAATTCTCAGAACTGAGGGTATAGCTTCCCAACTTTGCCAGTTTATGTTAATGTTTTTGTTTCTATATTTTGGGTTAAAGACTTCATATCGTGGTAACCTCTGGGATCTTTGGGATTATTCTTGTCAGTGCCCAGTGGTCATGTTATGTATGTCCATTGTCTTTTCATATCTTTCACACTATCAGAAAAGTTATATATAGCTAGGACCTGCACATTCTTGAGAGAAACAGCATTTGAGGATTCAGCAGCAAATGATCGCTATGGGCTTACAGTAAAGCCTTTGTTATTGATCAAATCTAGCTTCGTCACTGTTTTAAGAGGGATCTACATCATATTGAAATGTTGACAGAAAGCAGTTTTGTGTATGAAATTTTGACAGAAAAATGGAATTTGGTTTCATATTGATGCTGCTTATGCTGGAAGTGCTTGCATATGCCCTGAATACCGCCACTTCCTTGATGGTGTTGAAGAAGCCGACTCATTTAACATGAATGCACATAAATGGCTCCTCACAAATTTCGATTGCTCAGCTCTCTGGATTAAGGTATTCAACATCATATTCTTGAGACAATCTATACTGAAACGCTTACTTGAGATGTTTTATATTGTGGTTAAAGTCATGTTTTTAAGTGGTATCTCAAAAACTTTATGCATGCGGTATCTAATGAGCTGACACTTTCTGAATTCGAATGTGTAAGCCCAGTTTTGATGCAAATCCTTTTCCTTTATGGTCTTTAATCTCATAGTCCTTTATGTTCTATGATCCATGTTTGAAGTTTAAGCTTGCATATAAATTTATTGTGCTTACTGCTTAGATCTTTTAATGCGTTCATGTGGATGTTCAGTGTTACTTCATGTGTGAATTAGTTATACCTTCTCTGTTTCTTAATATAGAGATTATATATCTTATGCTTCACGGTGGGAAGGGGAAAGAGTGATTTTAGATGTCTTTATCTTTTTCTAAATTGATTCATGAACTATTTCCCTCATGATATTCTTTTTTATGGCCTTTTAGCCTGTTGGAATTATAAATTAAATCTTCCAAACCACATGGTAAAGGCCTTTTGAGTTCACCTGAATTAGCTTTTCCATATCAATTGTTCGACCACCTAGCCCAAGCCGAAGGCACATTTTTATTACTCTTACTTACACCATTATGTTTGTATCTTCGTCTCTTGGAACCAATTCAGGGTCTTCAAAATATCTTTGCAAGAGGTGAGGAAAAAGTGTGGCATTCTAGCTGATCATGGCATGCCACTTCAAGAGTCATTTTGCTTTCATCCATCCATTTAGGAGAGCATCAAAATTTTATGCATAAACCATCAATCATCACTTAAAAGCTAAATGCAGTTGCTCTCTTCCTGTGAAAACCCCAAATTCAGAAACTTCAGCTCTTTGCCTGTTTTCTGATTTTACTCTTTGAAATTTGAATCAATATTCTGCATATTTGACATATTAATTTGTTTGTGAGCATCTATTTTCTCCGCTGAAGGTAGAATGCGCCTGTAGATTCCTACCTTACCTTGTACGGAGATAAGATACAGACACTGATGCTTATAAATAAAACCCTGGAGTATATTTATTGATCTACTAACTATTACATTGAATATCTTATGTTTTCTGTTTCCAGGACAAAAGTGCTTTAATTGAATCCTTGTCTACATATCCAGAGTACTTGACAAACAAAGTAAGTTGTATTGTTTTTTACTCTCAACCCAATATGGCTACAGTTGTACTACGTATTATGTAATTAGTTTTATGAAGCTAGCTTGGTCCATGATCTGGTTACCTTGCCACATTTAAGTGCTATAGCGGCCTAGTATTTTTTGTATGACATAACTGTCCGAAAACAAGATGTCGATAATATTTTCTCTTTTAGTCTTTTCTGGTTTGTGGATAATGTATATTCTACTACACGTCAGACATGTAAGTCACTAGTGATGATTGGATTTGCATATTTATCAAAGGTGGTTTTATACATTGCATTTAGTGTATTGTAGAGTAACATATTTGCTGTTAGGGACGTTGAGGCTAACTTTGCCTACCTGATATTAAGCGAAGTGAAGTCTGCAGAGAATCTATATGTTGGACTCCATGGAAATTATGTTTTATAAGAGTCTAGGATATCGGTAGCTATCCACTTGATACATTTTCTCTTTTTCTCGCTATATTGTGAACTAGGCATCAGAGGCAAATGTGGTTGTCGATTACAAAGATTGGCAAATTCCTCTTGGCCGTCGATTCAGGTTAGCCTTTAAACATTTGTGTATGTTGAATACCTCTGACTTGGAAATAGCTGCGCAAATATCATCTGCTAGACTAAAGGCTTACTCTCTGCTTGATTATTCTCAAATAAATCGAGGGACTAGACTATGTTATTGTTTGTATTATGCCATTGCTACTGTCCGCAAACCAGAACGGATAGTTCTCAAGTAATAGGGTACCACACTTGCACAAATTAGTCAGACTCAGATGACTTGATCAATTTGTTACTTATATGCAGGTCATTGAAATTATGGATGGTTTTGCGTTTATATGGCCAAGAGGGTTTGCAATCTTACATAAGAAATCATGTATCATTGGCTAAAAAGTTTGAGGACCTTGTTGCCCAAGATGCAAGATTTGAGGTATATATCTTAGAGTATGTTTCTCTTGTCTAACGCAGCACTGTATGATTGTATGAACCTTTACCAATGCGTTTTTGGATGTGCAGGTGATTATTCCTACAAAATTTGCATTAGTATGTTTTCGGTTGCTGCCTCCTGCTAGTGATCAAGACAAAAGTGACAAGTTGAACAAAGAGCTCTTGGATGTTGTCAACTCTACCGGGACTATATTTATTACTCATACGGTATGCTGTTCTTAGACCTCTACCTTTTACTGTAAACCATGAAGCTGAGAGAGCAAAACGGCAAACCTTTTGCATGCTTTTTTGTAAGCCATTACCCATTGATATATTTTAACTGAGCTACTGAATTCAATTGCCTTCCATCTACAGGTTTTGTCTGGTAAATATATACTGCGTCTTGCTGTTGGAGCTCCATTGACAGAAGAGAGACATGTTAATGCAGCTTGGGAGATCTTGCAAGCAAAAGCCACTGTCCTGTTGAACTCTTTCTAGTTAGTCAAATGGATTGTTTTCATAATTTTTATTGAACCAAGGAAGTCTCGGCCTAGTTGTAAAGACTGAGATGAACTTATACATCATTGGTGCAAATCCCCCTCCCCTCATTGTATTACCTTAAAATAAAAATAATAAAACACTTCTCTGGTATTAAGTATGCCTGAATGATTTTCATTCTAGTGGAATGAAACATGCTCGACCTTGATGTATTTAGAGGCTGATACCGGAAATGGCAGGATGTTGTCGCTTTGGTAGATGCTCTCTATTTCCAAACCAATGTGAGATAGCACAAGAAGATTATACATCATAAATGAGGTGCAGTAAGATCACCATCCACCGCATCGTCTCGATATCTCTTGAGAAGGATCAACTGCTAATGAGGAATTAAGAATGCTCCTGATTTTCATATACCCCGACTTACTAAAATAGACAAAATTTATGTTCTCTATCGGCTTCTTCTCCCTAACAGTATTCTACAAATAAGTAGAAAGGTCATTTCTTTTACAATGCTGGGTAAATGGCAATGGTTAAAAGTCGAAGAACCAGTGGAGTTCCTACAACATATTCGGTATTATATTATTGTGCCACGCCTTATCGCTTGCAGTTCTGTGCAGCCTGCTGTGGATGCTGTCTTATTACGTCTAAAAGAAGCTAATCTGTCTAAAAGAACACAGGCTTCTGAGCTCCTTACCCCATTAACAGTTGCTGAAAATATGAGAAAGTCTGAAGATCAACACGAAACAATTTACTCAGTGCTGGGAGATTCTCATCTATCTGACCGTCACTCCAGTTGACAAGTACATGGAGAACTACAGGATCTTTATCACAGATCCTGTGAAGGCGAATGTAATCGGTAAAGATCCAGGGACTGTGGGAAAGCGAGTGGTTGACATACCTAATGTTCTTGGAGAAGAAGCATTTGTTATGTACAAGCCTCAAGACACTGAAGACGGCAAGGTTAATGCAGACGAGGATCAGAAGAATCAGGAGAAACAGCTGCAGAAATTAGTTGATGAAAGGATAATAGAGATTGCATCGGTCACTCAAAAGATATCAGCTAGTAATCATGCTTGAAGATTTAGTTCTTGACATGGTGTGAATTTGCAGCACAACAACAATTGTAGTTCAACCAGCCCTAACAACAATCAAACCCAACGGAAACCCAACGCAAAATTCGCAATTCATTAGTACTAAATTCCTAATTGCACATGTTTGATCAAATCCAAGGGGGAGATCCAAGAACTTAAAATGGCAATAGCTTATGTTGAGGGTAGCCAAACTACCTTCAACTTTATTAATTTTTGGTAGAAATTTTGTAGAAAAATGCTACCCCTCGCTAGTCATTAAGTCCGCCCCCCTAATCAAATCAACCCTAACTTTGGATCATAACAATAGATTATTGCAATAGCATCTCATGCCAACAATACAATATAATAAGTCATTGTAATTCACCAACATAACAACAAATACTCCCAAAACAATTAAGCCGCAAGAAATCCCATCAAAGACTTAAAGCAACACCAATATCATAAACATTTACCACAATTAATTCATTCAACAAAGACATGATTCATCCATCCTAGATTAATATTAACCCCTACAACATTGTCAATACTACATCATAAACAAAACTCATTATTTAACACTTCCCACAAACCCTACCCCGCCGCAACCCAAAACCCGTAACTGACCCTAAAATCACTCAAACTTCTTCACAAGCGCAAGATCATTCAGTATGTGTTTGGCCTAGCTTTTGGAATAGTTTTTCAACCCAAAAGTTATAAGCTTGGCCAAACACCATGTTTTTGAGAAACCCAAAATTGTTTTTATAAAACTCCAAAAACAGTTTTTGACCTCTAAAAGTTGACGGAGTCAGATTTAGGTCACTCAAGTGGGAGATTATTGAAACCCCATGAAATATGGTCAAAAACCGAAATGATTCTCAAAGTTTAACATTCATATCATAATAAAAAGTGCAACAACGAAAGTCTTTAGGAAGTTTTTTTTTTCTTTTTTTTTGTACTAAGTGGTTTTTGGGATGCTTTTTTTATTTTTCTTTTTGTATACAGTATACATCGATACATGGGTATACAATCTGCATACTGAATCGATCATAGACAAGTGAAACTCTGTGAGTAAAACATAATACAAAGTCTGTAACATTGTTTTCCTCAGATTGAGACAGAACAAATAAACTGGAGTCACAAAGTAGAGATAAACTTGAATATGCATTTTGTTGACCTGATAGTCAATCCAGACATTTATCAAATGAAACATTGAAACCTTAAGCTCTGCTCACAGTCACACCTCACAACTCACATGTCACAGCCATCAACATGGCCAATTGAAACTTAACAATTTTTCAATGGGACCCCCCTGATTCCCTAAAGATGACTCCCATGACATCAGCCATGACCACCCCTCAATCAATTCAAACCAAAACTTTTCAACAAACTACACTTAAACATAACTAGACGTCTAGACTGGGTCAACCTTTCACAGAAGCCATCAAACTTTTTCCTGTTTCCCTCCTCTACTTCAAAGTCTTCAACTCATATGATACAGTCCTACAGATTATATACTTATCCACTCATCCTCCATTTCACAACCCAAATCCACACTGATCAAACACCCCAAAAACACACCTGAAAAACCATACAAAATGACCCCAAAGCTCACCTGCATGATCCACTGTACACTTCTGCTTACACTTTTCCTACACTGTTCAGAAGCTCAGCCAGACACATACGGCTACACCTGCACACAAAACACTACAACCAGCACATACCCATGCAAAACTTACGTCCTATACAGAGCTCAACTGCCTGACAGAGCTGACCTTGCAAGCATAGGTGACCTCTTTGGTGTCAGCAGGCTAAGCATGTCAAAACCAAGCAACATATCAGACCCTACGTCAACTCTTGTACAAAACCAACCTGTGTTTATTCCTGTCTCATGTGGGTGCAACTCAGTTCAGAACCAAACCCTGAAAGCACTCTCTTATGCTAACATGACCTACACTTTCAAGAAAGATGACACCATGTGGTATGTCTCTACTCACTACTATGGAAACCTTACAACTTACCAATCTGTTGAGGCTGTTAATCCTACTGTTGTGCCTGAGAATATTGACATTGGTGAAGATTTGTCTTTTCCTGTGTTTTGTAAGTGCCCTAGTAAATCCCAGTTGAGCAATAATGTTAGTTTCTTGGTTAGTTATGTTTTTCAGCCTAATGATACACTGAACTCTATTGCTTCATTGTTTGGGGTCAGTAAACAGTCCATTGTTGATCTTAATGGGAGTAACTCCAGCACTTTTGATACTGTTTTCGTACCGGTGTCGAAACTTCCTAAGCTTAAGCAGCCTCTAGGAGTTGCTCCTCAACTTAATCAGACTAATCAGAGTAATCAAACTAGTGTGGTTACTAACAAGGATGATCATAAAGGTGCTGTTATTGGTTTAGGAGTTGGGTTGGGAGTTTGTGTGTTGTTGTTAGCTTTGGTGTCTGGTTTGTTGGTTTATAGGGAAAGTTGGTATAGGAAAAAGATGGAAAGTGGGGATGATATGGAGAGGACAAGAGAGCAGGGAAGTGGGAGGGGTGGGAGAGGGTACTTGAAGGAGTTGGAGCAGAATTTGATACTTGCTGATGTTTCTGACACTTTGGATAAGTATAAGGTTTATGAGATTAGTGATTTGAGGAAAGCTACTGGTGGATTTGATGAGAAGTATTTGATTCAAGGTTCTGTTTATAAGGGTTCTCTTGATGGTAAAGTTTATGCTATTAAGAAGATGAAGTGGAATGCTTATGAGGAATTGAAGATCTTGCAGAAGGTAACTATATCTAATCCTCTTTGTTCCTGTTCTTGATTTAATGGTTGTCTTTCCTTAATGATCTGTGTTTTTTAATTAAATTCTGTTCTCCATAGTTATATTGTTGGAGGATGTTGAGAAGTAATTATGAATTGCACAATTTTAGGCAGCCTATTTACAGTTCTTGATATGACAGGCTCTTTCCATTGTGACCACCATAAATCATAAAGGAAGGGAAGTTGTTTAGATGCATCCCGTTTGGCATATGCACATGACTCATGAGACATATGTTTTTGTTTTGTTTCTTTTGAATGTTTACACCAGTCTGTTCAGATGTGAAGAGAATTTCTGGCCTTTAGAGTCAATAAAATCTTGTGCTTGTGATTTTGTTCTAGTGGCGTTCAAGTACTTATGTTACCAATCTAAAGTTTAGAATAGCTGAAACATCATTATGTGAGTACTGCAATCAGATGCAGTAATATAATTGTTCGGTCTTAGGTAGCTATCAGAACGGAAAAGAGGCACAAAATTGTGATGATTAGATTAGAAAAATACTCTATTGCTGTGTTTAGTGGGGATAGGTAGATAGCAGTACTAGTTGGACTATTAGTCCTCAAGTCAAGATATTTTATTCCTAGCTTTCACTAATATTGAGTATGATAAGTGCTAAATTTTGACTCATTGACTTGTGTTTTACATGAAATAAGAAGTCATGGATGCATTCATATAGTATAAGCTAGTTGAATCATATAAAAAGAATAAAGACATGTTCTTCCAGCTACGGTTAGTGGGTGGGGCGTGGGGCTCTATGCCTAACTGTCTATTAGGTAGCCAGCACTGCAACACAACCCAAGAGAAGATACTACGGATTTAGGTATTAATGGATGTATTGGATCAACTCTTTGCATTAAGGATGAGGTAGAAAAAGGTAGAAAAGGGTAGAAAAAGAAAAAAAGTAGAAAAGGTAGAAATGGTAGAAGACATAAAAAAGGGTAAATCTTGGATCCGCCAGTAGATTTAGGTGCGAACTTTGGCTTCTAAGCTGCAGTTTTGTTACTAACTGATATGTACATAAGAGTTTTGCATTTAGTTGGTGTCTTCAGAGTTCAGACAACAATGTAATTGCCTATCTACTTGGTAGCTTTTTAGTATCATTATGATCATTTCTTGAACATATTCCTCTGTAATTTTCCTGTGTCATAATGTATGTCCTGAGATCTGATCACTGCCTTAGTTCTTTGCTGGAACTTCCTTGAGCCATTTTTAGACAATTTGGTTAGTTTTTCTAAACTATTGCATATGTGGAACTCCAGATCGAACATTGCTGTCTAGATGTTAGTGTCTCGTAACAGAGATGTTTGGCCGGGATTAGTCTACATTGTCAGGGGTGAAGTTAAATAAGATGGATTCAATTCTCAGCCGATCTAATCTGTTAACAGCGGAAGCCACAGGTTGTAAATTGATATGATGTATAATCGGAATTCATTAAGTTTCTCATCTTGTACAGGTAAATCATGGGAACCTGGTCCGGTTGGAAGGATTTTGCATAGACCCTGAGGATGCTAGTTGCTACCTAGTCTATGAGTACATTGAGAATGGATCTCTTCACTCGTGGCTGCACGAAAATAACAGGGGAAAACTCAACTGGAGAGCAAGACTAAGAATTGCCATCGACGTTGCAAATGGTCTTCAATACATCCATGAGCATACAAGGCCACAGGTGGTTCATAAAGATATCAAGAGCAGCAACATTCTCCTAGACGCCAATATGAGAGCTAAGATAGCGAACTTTGGGCTAGCGAAATCCGGGTGCAATGCTATTACAATGCACGTCGTTGGAACTCAGGGGTACATTGCACCAGAATACTTGACTGACGGAGTAGTCTCACCAAAAATGGATGTTTTCTCATTTGGAGTGGTCTTGCTTGAATTAATTTCTGGAAGGGAAGCCATCGATGAGGAGGGGAAAGTACTTTGGATGAGCGCCCATGAAATCTGGGAAGGTCCTGAAGAAGAAAAGGTGAAAAAATTAATGCACTGGATGGATGAATTTTTCCTAAAGGAAACGTGCTCAGTTGAGAGCTCGACAAACATGATGGCTGTTGCTGTTGCTTGTGTGAACAAAGATCCCGCAAAGAGGCCTAGTATGGTAGATGTCGTGTATACGTTGTGCAAGAGTGACGATCTCTTCTATGATATATCAGGAAATGAGTTTTCATCTTCTCCCCTTAAAGCAAGGTAGAGGTAGAATTGCAAGTTGACTGATAGGCAGATTGTGTAACAGGTTGCTGTATAACTTTTTAGTTTCCTTATGTTCTTCCTTCTTGATCTATGATTATGATTTTTCGTGTTATGTGTAAAAGTTAAAGTATGTTTGCATGTAAAGAAGAGTGAACATGATGATATAGAATGTTGTGGTTAATGAATCGTGAGGTGTGACCTATAATGCAAAATTGTGTGTGTAAAACTGTAAGGTACTTCGTACTTTAGATTATTAGACGAATGAAGAATGTTTGAAGCTAAAGTAAGGACACATTGGCTTTTAGAGAACTATCTTGTGTTGACTTGATCCAGTATCCACTTGTTGCTTTCGATAATTCTGTTTGCTAGAATTGTATATTTCTGGCGTATGATAAATGTGCTGATCATTGAAATAGTGCATCATTGTGTTGCTGAGTTGCTGCTATATGAACAGCAAGGCCTTGAAATGTACATGAAGAAATGATAATGTGGATACATACACGAAAGCAATAAGCATTAGCTATAAATTGCTCAGTTCTTTCAACAAGATATAATCATCCAATCTCGTTGTGCCACCAAATTAGAAAGAAGCCTCCGACCTCCACAACGCTGGTTGCAGTGTATAGGAGAGCATCGAACGAGTACAGAAAATGTCCTGAAAGCCACCTTAAAAGGTCGAGTACAACAGTTACATTGCTTCTGGTTCGCAAGGCCTTCGTGCTTGTTGGCCTATGCTTTGGCCCATTTGGATTGGATTTAAAATGTATAAAAATGAATCCATTTGGAGAAAAAACATAACAAATCAGAAAAATTGAGCAAAATGGGAGGAAAATAAAAATTTAGAGAGCAACTAACTAACGGATTACTAATAGTGTTATGTCTAGGTCCAATATTGGTCAACCTAAGTAAAGTTGAGATTATTATTGTCCAAAAGTAAAGTTGAGATTAATATTGGTCAATCGTGCAATGTTGGGATAATTTAAATCCGATATAGATATACTTTTATTCCATCAATTTGTCGTAATCATTAAAGGTCAATTACTTAATAGGACGTAAAACATTTAAATTAAAAAGGATGTAAAGAAAGCTAAAATTAATGGAAAAGTTAATTAAGATGATTGTCATATAGTGACGTGGCAAAATTCTATGAGATATAACATGATGCAATGGTTGTGCTTGAACATTTTTTAACAATATTGTATAGATTATTAAATCCGTCGGTAAAGGTGATACCTATTGATAAATTTTTGTGTGTGAAATTGTTAGGCACACGAACTTTTTTCACCGACATCTTAGACATAAATAGATATATGTGGATAAAACATTTTTCCCACAATAGAAGGCTTTAATACACATGTAAACCCCTGGTGAAAAAAGTGATATATCATATAATAGAATTAAGTAGCATTATGTTAGTGGGAAGTGGAGAAATGAGGATTCAAACTTAAATTCCGAAACAAGTTGAATATCCAGCCATTTAACTAACATTGCTCCAAAAAAACCTAACATTGCTCCCTACTTTACATGAATCTTTGACGTTAAGGGTGTGTTTGGATAGGAGGATTTGGAGGAAAGGGGAGGGGAAGGGGAAGGGGAAGGAGGGATTTGAAATACTTTGTTTGGATAGTAATGGAAGTGGGGAAGGGGAGGGGAGGGGAGGGAGATGAGGGGATGTGATTTCCCTCCTCCAAGAACAAACCAAATCCCCTCCAATTTGAAGAGATTTGGAAGGATTTATCTCACCTTCCCTTTCAAGAGCCCACCTTTGCCATGAATTCTCTCTCTTCCTCCCCCTCCCCTTCCTTCCTCTCCCCTTCTAATCCAAATGATGGGCTTTTCTCTCTCCTCCCCTCCCC
>CAAKMY010051544.1:0-13957 GCA_901111285.1 Corrigiola litoralis | reverse complement strand
TTATTTTTTTTATTTTTTTCTATCTAAACTACACTCTTTATAATAATATTTTTTTTTAGCTAAACTACACTTTTTGTAATAGTAGTTTTCTACCTAAACTACACTCCTTATAATACTATGAAAACTCATTAAAAGAAAAGCTAAAATCTAAAATCCTACTTGGCGCTCTAATAATCACCGAAAACTTCCTCCTTTATATATATATATTGATTTGATTTGGATGTATGGTTTTTGTTCTGTAAATTTTCATATTTTTTAAATAAAAGGGGTATGGACAAATTAAGGGGTAAGTATATTACTAAGTTTCTAGTAACTCTGGATCACTTTTCTCTCCTGTAAGTCTCGCTTTTGTTGTGTTTGTGTTAGGATGGAATCAAAATGTATAAGATTGATTTGCTTTGTTGTTTTATGGAGTTTTATCGGCACAACTGATCCTTACATTGAAATTTTAATTTTTGTTAGAGTTCAACTGCCCTTAGGCTTGATACTGGGTCATAACCAAAACTTCACCTTATGGCTGTTTTGTACGTTGGATATTCATTTGCAATGCGCATTTCATGCGTTCACAAACTAGTCTTTTATATTAAAAATTCATTTGATCTTTATCTTTGTCCATAAATAGTGCTCAAAAGTGAAATGAGAAGAATAGAAGAAATGGAGAAACCACTTTTCTAATGTTTTTTTTTTTTTTTTTTTGAAAATTTCAGAACTTTTTCTCTACTTTCTAAACTTTTCCAAAAAAAAAAAAAACGGAGTAGAGAGCAGGCCCATCCAACAAAAAAAAAAAAAAAAAAGCAACGAAAGCAACAGGAGAATCTGACAGGTGTGAGTGAGTGGGTGAGGTGCATTATAAATCAACACAAAGAGGAGGAATGCAAACCTATTTATATTCCCCTCTTTTAATCTCTAATCCCCCCTTTTCTCTTCTCTTCTCTTCTCCACTCTCTTCTCTCCAAATCCAATTAATCACACACACACTGGGCTCGCCACGACTCGACTCATTTATTCCCCCGATATGACGACCTCCACCACCAGCGCCGTTTACATCCACGTTATCGAGGACGTCATCGAGAAGGTCCGCGATGAGTTCCTCGCCGACACCGGCCCCGGTGAAAAAGTCCTCCAGGAACTCCAAACTGTACTGCCCTCGCCGTTTCCTATCATGGGTCTTTTTTAGTTTTAGCTAATTTGGGGTGGTTAGTGTCAATTTTGTGAATTAGGGTTTTGGGTGGGGTGGGGTGATCTGAGTGGTGAGGGTCAGTTTGGGTTATTTCGGGATTTGTCGAATTGGGTTTTTGAGTTTTTTGTGATTGGATGACAGCTGTGGGAGATGAAGATGATGCAAGCGGGGGCGGTGTTGCCCCAGAACGAGAGGCCGGCGGTGCAGAAGCCGGTGGCGGGTGTGACGCCTGTTCATGATCTGAATGTGCCGTATGAAGGGACTGAGGAGTATGAAACTCCTACTGCTGAGATGTTGTTTCCTCCTGTAAGTAGTTTGGGAGGGATTAGTGTTTGTGTGAATTTCTTGTGTATGTGGTGTTGTTTCTATGTTGAATGAAACGTTTACGAGTTGGTGGATGTGAGCGGATTGTACATTGAGTTGCTTTGTTATTTGAAATTCGCTCTTTTGCTTACAATGTAGTGTATTTGAATTGTTAAATACAGGGTTTATGATGGTTTAATTTGGTCCTGAATATGACGATTGGTGTTGTATACGCTGTTGAATATGGCGAATTGGTGTGTCCGATCAGCAGTTGTTTTAAGTTTTTATTCGTGTATTTGTCCTTCGACAGTGTTGTTGACATGAAACTGAGAATGTTGATTCTTGTTTGCTTCGGATGGTGTACAACAATATAAGCAGCAAATTCTGTTCATGGGGGGCAAGAGGGTGTTTTGAATTATATTAGTATAGTTGTCGGAATGTAGTGTTGCTTGTAATTGGTGTGAAATATGAAGTTTGTGTCCATCTGAATTTCAACAGAGCGAAAAGTAGTACCTGCTTTCATGAATAAGTTGCGCATGTTTGAGAGTGTCTTTGGTGTTTCTGGCCTCAAATCATCTGAATAATGATATCATTTTGGTGATGTAGACGCCGCTACAGACTCCAATTCAGACACCTTTGCCGGGGACAGCCGACAGTTCGATGTACAATATTCCTACTGGGTCTACGGATTATCCTACACCTACTTCAAATGAAGGGGCTGGTGCTCTTACTAATGATATTAAACCCGCAGTTGGGAGGCCTAGTCCATACATGGTATTTAATCTATGCCTGGCGCTCATTTCAGGATGTTTTTTAGTGTTTCTTTGTTAATCTAAACATCTAGATTCATCTATCATTTACTAAAGTTGTTGCTTCCACTGTTCAGCCTTTTGATGTGGGTAGTAATTACTTATGTTGCAACCTAGAGACCATGAATCACAATCTCAGATTCTAGACCTTCAGGCTTTACTATTCAATATATTGATTCACTAGTCAATATATTGTTGTGGAATGTGGATACATTTATCTTTCAGATATATCTTTTGAGAAAAAGTTAATCTTGTGATTCTAAGGTAGTGTTTGTTTCGGGGAGGGTATAAACTTTGCTGACCCGAAAGGGGTCCGACCGTATTTAGAAGAAAGTAGGGAGAGGACGGAGGAAGATGTAAGAAAGTGTTTTCTGAACATTAAAGTTGTCTGTGGCGAGTTTTTGCTCTGCAGTTTTTTTTCCTTATAGTCTGTTTTATGAGATCTATGCTGAACATTTTATGTTATTGCAGCAACCACCTTCTCCCTGGATGAATCAGAGGCCTCCACTTGGTGTGGATGTTAACGTGGGTGGGTAACATATAAAGCATATTTTATGCAATCTGCTCCCATCCCCATGTGCTGCCTCTCTTCAACCCTTTACTAAGTGCCATGTTTTCTTTCCCTTTCTTTTGTTTTGGGTAGCTTATGTGGAAAGTCGGGAAGAGGCAGACCGAGGATCCTCACACCCAGCAACTCAGGTATGTCCTAATTGCGAGCAAGAATAATAATTTTTATATATTTTGGGGGTGCAAAAATGCCTTAGTTCAGATGCTCGTATTGTTGCAATTATGTTCAATCTGAATAAGTTCTGTTGTTCTGGTACATGGATGCATTATATCTAATGTTGGGAGAAAACTCCAGGACTTCTTTACAGGGCCTTCTGGGAAGAGAAAACGTGATGATATTCCTCCACAGTATCAGGGAGGTGCATACATACCACAGCAAGATGGAGCTGGAGATGCTGCACCTGAGTTTTTTGAACTGGAGGTAATTATCTCATTCTTTTGTTTGGGCACTGCTACATGCTACCATATTTTCCCCCTGCAGCCCTTTTAAGCTTTTGACCTTTTTTTTTTCTTGCTAAAATCATTGCTAGTCGATTTAGCTGTACTTGCATCTGCTATCTTACTGGGAAGATGGTCTAACTGAAATTAATTTGCTGCATCAACCTGTTTTCTTGTTTCGGCTGTTTGTGACTTGGCATTGTTTTCTTTTTCAACATGTTGATCCCAGTGCTGAGGTTAAACAACCTGTTGAATAGGAGCTAGACAAGCATATCTTAGTGTCTTGTTTTTTTCGTACATTGGTAATCTTGTTGCTTTCATTCTTTTGAACTGCACATTAGGCTAAACGTGATTAGGTGGGTCAGAATTTCTTGCTTGCAGCTATTTGCAAAGCAAATGCATAGTTTTGACCAAGGTAGAATCTTTTGGTCTCCGAGATTAGTTTTTTTTTGGGTCTGCATTACTTTTGGATTGTGAGTTGAATTTCAGCTGAGATACCATTGACTGAGGAACACTGCCGCAGATCGTAAGCTATTTTAAGTTCATCATCAACATCATCATATGCCAATCAGCCAATGCCTTTTAAAAGAGGCTCCCGTGCAAACACATGTTAAACTCTCTATGTCCCAATGGGTTGTTTACTCTTTTATTTTTGGAATGTACGAATGTGGTCTTTACATCTCAAATTTGGAAAAGGAAGCAACCCAACATTCCATCACTCGCCCTCTTTTTCTAATAAAGAAGCCCCACACGTTACTCTCTCTTCCCCTTCCATTGATAAAAATGCCCATATCCCTCTTTCTCCCCCTTTCCCCCCCAAAAAAACGTCACAATTCACTCTCTTTCAGCCTTAAACACTGTTCCGATAGCAACTTTTAACAGTTGGTTGGGACAGAGAGAGTATTCATAAAATTTCATGGAGGCAACTTGGTTACTTGCGTATCTTGCAAGGGTGGTAATTGGGATAAATATGGTCCTTATGATCACCCTTAGATCGTTGAACCTTTAGTGTCACGCAGATGGTCATTAATTGGGCTGGTGGTGTAGTGGAATTCTCTTGAGCTCGACACTTATTTGTTTTTCTGATAAGTAGCATGGACGCTTGTTGGTGTATATTTTCTTTTGGGCGATTTTATGAGATTGTTGCACTGAATTTTTTGATTTCTTTCTATTAGGAAAGAAATGCTGGACTTGGGGCAGGATAGATTGATCATTATTGCTGTTTATTAGTTGGCCTTTCTGGAAGCAAATACTTGTGCTGTTTTTTGTTCAATTATTTTGCAGAGAGATATGAAAGCGTATGAAAGCCCATGCGAACAGAGGAAAGTGTCGGGTTTCAGTTTCTCCCTGAGTTTGAAACTTCAATATAGATTTTGGCATACATCTAGCACTCCTCCTTACCCTGGAGCGTAGCTCTAATCCTCTTGTGTGGTCAGCTTCCATACATTCAAATTTTTTTGGAGGATTGAGGCTTTGGGCATAGAGAGGGGGGCCGTGGTTGTGCATATGTGCCTGATTATTCTGTGGGCTGGTAATAGTTTTCATATGCAAGTTGTATTGAAAACTGCAAAGGGGGTATATTTGGTTTGACAGGTGTACCAAAGTCGCAGATGAGATTCTTACCCCCGACCTGATAATTGGGTTACAAATGGCAGATGAGAATCGAACCCCCATCTCCCAACCACCTGAGCAAAGTTATAAGTACTTCTACAGCTTATTGAAGCCAATGGTTAGGGTAGTTCAGAAGGTTAAAGGGACCAGGTGATTGGGGCATAGGATCTGGAGTTTTCTACCAGCGAAGAGATGTCCTTGCCTCCTTGCTCTTGAATATGAACAACTAGAATAATATTTTGATGCTTTTACTTTGTATTAGTACTTGCTAACGGGTTTAAGTCTTGAGATTTTTGCGTGTCAATATAATGATTGCTTTGTAAGGGGTTGTGGTGAATTTATGTTTACAATGGTATGGTGTGACTTCTATAGGTTAGAATTAAAGGCTGAAAGAATTAAAGGCTGATTGTCACTTGTTATGTGATCGTGTTATCGAATATATGCCTCAGTTATGAAGGGCTATTTAGGTTCAGTATGCAAGTGTTGAGTTGAGATCCCAATATCAGTGGAATAGTGTTTTTCGATGTTTGTAGTTGTTTAGTTTAGTTCCTATGAATTAGCAATGATTGTTTGTGGGCAGTCTAGTGTAATTTGCATGTATTGAATGAAGTTCAGTTGTGGGTTTGTGCTCCCACCTTTCGGTCTTTTTTGTTGATTCATAGGAGTACTTTCGATTAGGTACTATTTAAAGCCTATATTATTATAATTATCTCTGTCAGATTAATTAAGTTCCTATTCATTAGCAATATTTATTTGTCTAGTGATATTTGCGTGTACTGTATGAAGTTCAGTTGTTTGAGTTGTGGGTTTGTGCTCGCATCTTTCCGTCTTGTTTGCTGATTCTCTCAAATATGTCTGTAATATAAAATTCACCTAATATCATGGGTACATCAAAATTAAACCCTGCAGTTGTGCGTAATGTCGATAAAAACCTGAGTTTGTGCGTCATATTGAATTCAAAATCCAGTTCAACTCATTAGAGTGTGTCTTATTATTAAAAGTTGCCCATATCTTATAAATTGCTTCCACATACATATCACATACTCTTATCTATTGCTTATAGTGTTTGTGAAGTGACATGTGTGTGCATTTAACCCTCACAATCGTGCTTTGAGGTTGGCATGTTGTTGACACTCGAGACTACTATGCTGTCATTTGGAGGTTTTGTAATCTATAATCCTGTAGCACTGTCACTGTGCTATGCCATGCGTAAACTTTTTGTTTCCCCAGAGATTTCTAAATCAATCTGTATCTTTGATTGACGTATTGGTTTTCTGATCACCACTGAGTTTTATTCATTTAAATGTTTTCTTCCTCTCTGCATTTCTCTTTGCTTCTGTATATAATGAAATGCAAGTTTGTTATCTGTTCCGTATTCTGTCAAACATGAAGAAAAGAAATTGATCGTGTTGAAAATGAATTTTTGTCGAACTTGAACTGAAGTTATAGACCCGAAAAATGCTGTTACATTGGTTTTGGAGGAGTAATTATCCTGGATGGTGTTTCAGATTATTCAAAGCAAGGGCACAGGTAGAAGTGGCATTATGAATATTACAAATGGAAAGGTCACATCTGCGCAGCAGAAGGGTTCTTCTTCTAGAATTCCGCAACTAGATGGACCAATTCCTGATCCTTATGATGATATGCTTTCTACTCCGAACGTAAGTTTTTTTCCTTTTATTCTCTGGCTGTTCGTTTGTTCTGTTTCCTTGAGGCCTTTGGTATGGTAACAATACCTAGGTTAGTCTGACACGGCTAAAAGGCGTCGTTTCGGTTGTCGATGGGACACGACACAGGACACACCACGGCATAAGCTATATGATATTCGGATTCCCTCACTGTGCCATGAACTTTGTTTAATTTTAAGAAAAAGAGGGGAAAATTCAGATCTAAAAACCTAGATCTGAAATTGAAAAGGGCGGTAAACAAATTAAAAATTTGATCTATGGGGCTTTTGTTCTCCAGAGAATCTTGAACTAAGAAGTGGTTTCATTGCCATCAAACCTGTGCCATCGGCCATGTCTCCGGTCAAATACCGCTGCCGCTCTCTTTCTCTTTCTTGTGTGTCTGCGGTTGAAAATAAGTCTAAGGTACTAGGGTTATCTTTATGTTGATGGGCGGACTTCAGTTGGGCATTTTATCAACTTTATGAGGTTAACTGTATTTATTAAAAATGGGTCACCTAGATACATGGGCTTATAAAAAGCCCATATTGTTGCCTGTTTTTGAATGATTTTAATATTGTGGGTCATTTATAAAGAGCAGGCCTAATATTTTCATATGAAAAAGAGAACAAACCATTGAACTCAGTAGAAAGTTTAAAGATTTCAACCCTTTGTCTGTGGCCAGTAGAAAGTTCATTGTACCTATAATACCACCTGTCAAAAGTCACATAGTTTGTAGTATGCTCCATTACGAGAAACGAATTTGGAAACTGAATTCCCTGCCTTAGGTATGAAAACATTACTGGGGTGGTTAGCAAAGAGAGTTGTGAAATCTCATTCGTGCAAATTTTAAATTCAATTTTATTAATTTTATAACAGAATTTGACAAGGGGGGCCAAGTTATTTCCGTTACACTGCCAGTATAGTTTGGATGATAATGATGCAGTATCTAGTGACTTGGCATTACTTGGCAACCTCCACTACAGCTGGGACTTCCAATGTCTGCTAAGATTGTTTGCATCTGGCTGGTGCAATTAGGCTTTTGAAGTAGCAAGTAGGTTTTTCCTGATGTAAGGACTTCTCCAAATAGTGGACAAACATTTTGTTTAGGCACCTGGTGTTCTTTAGGCAAGTGTTATGAACTTCTCCTCATAAAGGATAAGCTTTTTTGCTCGTGTGTTTCGTGCCAGATCAAATTACTTTTTCCGTTGTGTAAAGCCAAGTAGAAAGTCCTATTAATTTTATTTTCTTCTGTTGTCTTCCGTCTACTTTGTTGAAGTGTTCTCTCCATTTCCAACTGCTTCCTAGTATTTGACAATTTTTCACTTCCTCTCTGTTATCGAATCACCTTTTTTAGCAAGAGTTTAGGAATTGATTGATGGCATTATTACAGTTTCAATTGCTATTTTGCAGAAACTGTAAGTTCATGTCTTAGTATGTGCATTTTCACTTGCTAGTGAATCACCTAAGGTGTGTGGTGCTGTTTGGGGTTTGTGGAGCGGAACACTCTTGCCAGCATTGGTACTTTACAAAGAGTGGAGAGGAGGTGGTCTCGACAATGGTATATGAATGGGAATTGGATAAAAGAGTTTAGACAAAAAAAAAAAAAAAAACAGGAGGTGATAGATCATGAAAAGGAACAAAAGGTTAAAAATGTGAGTAACCTGGCTTCATTTAATGGAAAAAGTAATTGAACATGGCAGGAATTAGTAAGAAAATTGTAATACATTTGGATAGGTCCTTACCTCAAGGGCACCAAATGGAGTAGTAGGAAATATGTCCTACATTTGAATAGCCCTTACCTCATGGACACCATTATGTTTTGACTGATAAGATATTATGTGTAGTACACATTTGTCATATGACACCAAAGTGAGATTCTCACGTTTTCACATTTTATTTTTGTGTTCTACTTGTTGGGTACTGTAGGTTTTTCCTGAGGCATTTTTAATTTTAACTTGAGATTCCAAATTGAGGCGATAACAACGTTGATGTGTAGATACTGTTTGGTGATGTTTATCATGAGCTTATGACTCAGAGCTTGTTTAACAATGGACATGGGATGTATACTTGCTGCAGTAACTAAGTTATTTGTCTTGACTTTCTAGATATACAATTATCAAGGAGGGGTTAATGAAGACTACAACGTGGCAAATACTCCAGCACCTGGTATGTCTTAACACTTGTACCTTGTTGATGCTAATTTGACATCTATCTCTCTCTCTCTCTCCCTCCCTCTATCTGTCTTTCTGATGTTAGCAAAATTTCTTCTAAATTCTCTTAGACATGCAAGCTAGTACCCCTGCTCTCCCTCCCCAAAATGATGTTGGAGATGAGGATGATGATGATGAGCCACCTCTGAATGAAAATGATGATGATGATCTGGATGATGTCGACCAAGGAGAAGAGCTCAACACACAACATTTGGTTTTGGCTCAATTTGACAAGGTATAGCAATGGTGCCAAGTCAACTGCTCACTTGTCCCTCAGAGTGCCTGTATTGAGTAGTATATCTGTCAAGTATTTAATTTGTCATGTTTTGGTCATTGCGCAGGTGACACGCACTAAGAGCCGGTGGAAGTGCACTCTCAAGGATGGCATCATGCACATAAACAACAAGGACATTCTGTTTAATAAGGTGAGCTTACGTTATAATAGCTTAGTGCTGAAAGTAGTGGGATGGCCTTTAAATACTTGCCCACTTCATTATATGTTGTATTTGTTTAGCTCTTCGATGTTTTTCTGGCAGGCATCAGGAGAATTTGACTTCTAATTTTAAGAGGATCTTCCCAGCCTGAAAGTTAGTAGCTTGTGGAAGGAAGTATCCTGAGTTGCGGTTCGACATCCTTTATCTTGTCGTCAAGTGTCGTTAGCTAGATCTTTGAGGGTTATGAACGAATCGTTATATGCTGTTGAAGGTTGCATTAGCAATATAGCCTGGTTGGCCAGTTGTATATAAAGCAAGAGCCATGGCTTTTAAAGCGGATGGCTAAGCTGACTTTCACCATTTCTTGAATGGAAAATGTTCATTAGATCTGATTAGTCTGTATGCTGAGCCTTCTGGGACATTTATCAGAAATTGCAATTTTGCAGTTCCTCTATATGTAGCATGGTGTCTGATAGTCATATTAACTCAGGATTGTGGTTCGGTTTCTCCAACACAAGGCTTGCCCTAGTGGTTTTTCCTTTTGGTCGTATGCGGTGGTTTGGTCTGAGTCATGGAAGTATTATTTTGTTGGGTTCTTGGGCAGGTATGGTCGGGTTTTTCGGGTACACAAATGGATTTTGTGACTATTACATCTGGGTTATTTAATTGTGCGATTTTCAATTTCGTATTAGTTTTTTTTCCAATTTTGTTGAGCATGACGTATTTCACGTTCGCTCGGGTTATGTTTTGACATGCAAATGGAACAATAGGCAAGTTGTATGAAAAGGATGATGGCATCGGTTGGTATGAGGGTATAAGTTGGAGATAAACAATTGCAAAATTTTGTAGGAGATATAAAGCGAAAGTAAGAAAATAAAAATTAACATAAATTACGAAGGCTGCCAGAACATTAAAATTAATGAAATGTGATGGCGTCTTAGTTAGTTGGTGCGATATGTGCTGTATATTTACAGATGGCATACATTTTGTTTCGGATTATTTATATTAAATTTTCTTATTAAAACCATAACTCATCTTTATCACATGAAAGCTCGTCTCACCATAATTTAGGGTCAGATCCTTTTACAAAGTACTTCATTTGTGTATATTTAAGATGCTTTGTCATGCATTTAAGTACCTATTGTTAAGCAAATACACACAATTGGGTAGGTCGGAAATCAAGAGAAGAGAAAATTATTTTATATCATACATATCTCCCAAGACTCCCATACGGCCATATGTAAAGTTCTTTACTTGAAAAGATAATGAAAGAAAACTTGAGCCCACCATTTATGGCAGTGTTTCTTACGGTGATGAAGTTAATTGCTCTATCACAAAGTTATTTTCATACCATTAAGGGTTTGGTACTTATACTTTCTTTTTGCTTTTTATAGAAACTTTTTTGGAAAAAGAAGTTTAAGTTGTCAAAATATAAGAAATGTTCAGCAAGCTTAGACAAAATAAAAGAAATTTTGGAAATATAAACCAATTCTAGGGAAATGAAAATAAGCTGGAAAATAATCAAAATCATACTTAAGGCTTGTTCTAAACTTTTTTTTTGATGATTATATAAGAGAAGTTAAATAAAGTTTCAACAAAATAAGTCGAAGACACCTTAGTTGTACATATATGAGATATTTTCAGAAAAAAGTCCTAAAAGAATAAAGTTAACAAAAATAAGTGAACCGAACTAAAATTAAAGTGTATAAAACATGTCCTTATAATAGTATGAGGAAAATCCATAAATAAGTTCCGTAAAGCTAAGAAAAGTTAAGATAAAAATAAGAGAAAAAAGTTCTACGGGCGTGGTGTACTATATACAGAGCATTCCAGGTTTGGCTTTGTTTATTGGTTGACTTGGAGGTCGTTTATGTTGTTAAATTATGGTGGATATTTGTGAGATGGTGACTTAAACATTGTTATTGGGAGTCACGATGGAGGTACGAGATGTTAGTTTGACAAAAGTGCTTGAAAAAATGATACTTTCTTATATTCTTCCATGCTTATAAAGAGTCGACGTATATATATATTGTATTTATTTTCTTTATTTTCAACATGTACAAACCAAACTATTCCATTTTAGTGGCATAATCCATGTTACGTATAGACACTATTTTTATGTCTATGAAAATAACAATATTTGGCTACAAGGAGATACGTACTACTGAAAATGGAGCATGAAAAAGTCAAACTATCTAAGAAAGAGAGACAAGTAAAAATTATTGTCTTCCAGCAGTGATTGGGTAACCAATGCCATGCCTTCTGGTAGGGAAAACAACAAAGAGCAAACTACAAAGTAGACCAACACCAACAGGAAATATATCAAGAACTTCCTGAACCTCATGGCTTGGTTTTGGGTAGAAACAGCTCACCACATTCCTGTCTCTGAAGGCAACGACCCCAAACACCAGTGCTGACAACACAGCATGCACCCAATCAATGAACCTTAGCTTATACTTTGCAAGGTCAACTCCAGCCTGACCCTGGTAGTCAAAGAGCCACATGCCATTGAAGTTGGCGAAGCCGTAGTAAACTTGTCCATCTGAGGCTTTGAAGCTGTCGGTGAAGGAGGCTAGAAAACAGGAGACGGCGAGGACAGCCAGGAGCAGGCTTGTCATGGTTCCTGTGGCTATGTCGCACTGCCCATTGTTGGTGAAGACGGGAGTCAGCAGCTGGAAAGCCAATAGGGTGCCTGTAGGAAGAAGGTTAGCTAAATGAGCTGTGCTTGCCAAGGTTTGTGACACGGCTCGTTGGGCCATCGAGGGCCGTGGTGGTGGAGGCGGTATCTGATCATTGGGGCGAGCTGAGAGCGCAGTCGTCGGACTATCGTGATCAGAGTCGGAGTCGGAGTCAGAATTGGAGGGAGGGGGAGGTTGTTTCTTGGTTGAGGGAAGTCTTTGTTTTAGCTCAGACATTTTATCGTATGTAAGATGTATGACTTAGGCAAATTGAGAAATGAGTTGTTAAGCAATCATATAGTCCGATAATACAAGGCAGAAGGCAGTACTCAACTAATGAGGCATTTGTTTAATAGATTTCTTTAACGTAAGTTGCATAATTTAAGGGGTCAGAGTTAGGTGCTGGCTGAATTACTTGATTTTTGTACAAGAATGTACGTTTCTAGGAGGGTGATGAATGATGATTGACGAAGAATTAGGCACTTGGGGAAGTTTTTAGCGTGGACACCATCTTTCAAGAGCTGGCCGGTGGATTATGTGTCAATTGTTAATGCTTTTACATGTGCGTGAAGGCATATGCTATATCATATTCTAGTCTTATTTGGGCGACTTTTTACAACTAAAAACCTACTACCTGAGGATACATTCCCAAAACGTGAGAAAGATATTGGACATTAGTTTTTTTATGACGTAGGTAACCGGTTACTCAGGGAGTTTAGTCAGCTGAGCTGATCGGCTCAACCCACGAGGTGAGAGAGGAGAAATATCTCACCCTAGGCCTCAAGAAACCCATTTCGGGTTGACCCGGTATACACAGGCTAGACCCTTGGGAAGAAGGGGGGATATGGGGGAAAACCTTCTCCCAAGAGCATCTAGTGGGGCTTGAACCTGAAACCTCAAGGTCACCAAGTGATAAGCCAACCACTAACCCAAGCCTTGCTTAGTAGATTTACCATGTGCTTACCAATGTGATAACCATCCTATCACATAATTGTTATAACCATATAAAATAGGGAGAGTTTATTTAAAAATCACGTGGTAGTGTCGCTACCGAATTGATAATCACCTGGTCGACGCATATGATTTCTCATGGAAAAAATGAGATCATATGGAACCACCCGATAATTACTATTTATATCCACCCTCTCACAAGTTTTTTTCAAATTTCACTAAGTTTGAAAAGTTCAAAGATTATGTTAGATGGTGACTACTATTTTCGTAACCAACAAGGGTTCCGTATAAGCGCCTCTATTAGTTTTCTAGGAAAGAAAATACTTACATATATCTGCAACGTGTTGTTTTAACCATATAATAAGACATAAACGTGATGGTTGGTGAATCGCGGGTTTGGGCTCTGTGTGTGCCTACTTTGCCCATTACGATCATGTCTTATTTGCTTATTCGTGTTGCGGGTGATTGTCGTCACCGAAAGCGAGGTGGTTTAGTGTATTGGGTGATCTTGTCCGTTACGATAGGAGTTCTTTGTTTTGTTCTTTGTTATGGTTTGTACTTTGTTGTGTTTTGATTGTAATCCCTATTGTACTCTCTTGGAAGTATTTAATGCTTCCTTACTTTGGCTTTGCCTAATAAAAGCATCCCAAATTTTATCAAAAAAAAAAAAGACAAAAAGAAAGGATGAATCGTCCCCAAAGGGTAACAAAAGGAGGGCATATGTGACACAAAATGCACATAGCAAATATACACACATGAGGGGTGTAAATGAGATCGACGAGACAACTCCCGAGCTACTCGAGATCAGCTCGGTCAAATACTTAACTCGTGAAAGCTCGACTCGAGTTTCTAACGAGCCTACTCGAGTAGGCCAAAACTCGACTAAAAAAAGCTCGTGACACATTCGAATACTAAAAAAATATACAAAAAGCTAGACTATCTACTTAGTCCTAATTTTTATTACATTAATATATGATATAGGGCTTGTTCTCTACACCGTTTTTTCTGTATTTTTTGTTTTTTATTTTCTTTTTCTGTAACTTTCTGTATTTTTTGTAACTTTTCTGAACTTTCTGTATTTTTTATAACTTTTCTGAACTTTTCGTATT
>CAAKMY010051540.1:0-14058 GCA_901111285.1 Corrigiola litoralis | reverse complement strand
TTTTTTTTTTTTTTTTTTTGTCAGGTTTGAATATTATGGTTGTGATGTTGTGTTGTGGTTGATATGATTTGTTGAATGCTACATGTAAATATATTATAGTACATTGATTTTATGTTATATGGGGTATCAGGTTTCATGGTAAATGTGATGTTTATACATCCCTTGAGTGTGTATGCGTAACGGTATCGCTAATTGTTGCTCTTATACTTAAATCTAATTGATGTGTGTGACGGTTTAGTAGTTTTGTTGATAGTGTTATACAAGTATGTTGAGAAGTTTTCTGGTCGGATTTTATGTGGATAATTGCTGTGGGTTGTTGTCACAAGAGACATGAAAATAATTGAGGTTTGATTTGATTATTGCTGATTTGTAATTGCGTTGTGTTGTCGTGATTGATGTCGATGTGAAGGGAGTTAGATGCTTTAACTAAGTGTTTGATGACTGATCCTGGTGTTGTATATGGTTGCTTGGTTAAAGACATGCTCGGCGTGTTGTTTGAGTAGTTGTTACGAACTTTCAGCATTGCGCTTGCATTGGTGGTTACTTATTTGGCCGTGCTGTGGTTGTGTGTATGTGATGTTTTGACATATTGTGTGATACTCCATTTTACAACAGATGCAAAGAGGTTGATTGGAAGGAGAATCAGCGATGCTTCGGTCCAGAGTGACATGACACTCTGGCCATTTAAGGTTATCCCTGGCCCAGCTGAAAAGCCAATGATTGTAGTCTCCTACAAGGGTGAGGATAAGCAGTTTGCTGCTGAGGAGATATCCTCTATGGTTCTAATTAAGATGAAGGAGATTGCCGAGGCGTTCCTCGGGTCAGTGGTGAAGGATGCTGTTGTCACAGTCCCTGCTTACTTCAATGACTCTCAGCGTCAGGCCACAAAAGATGCTGGAGTCATTGCTGGTATGAATGTCATGAGAATTATCAACGAGCCTACTGCCGCTGCCATTGCTTATGGTCTTGACAAGAAGGCTACGAGCGTTGGTGAGAAGAATGTGTTGATTTTCGATCTTGGTGGAGGGACGTTTGATGTCTCGTTGTTGACTATTGAGGAGGGTATTTTCGAGGTTAAGGCCACTGCTGGAGACACTCACCTTGGTGGTGAAGATTTTGACAACAGGATGGTTAATCACTTTGTGCAAGAGTTCAAGAGGAAGCATAAAAAGGACATTACCGGTAACCCTAGAGCTCTCAGGAGACTGAGAACAGCTTGTGAGAGGGCAAAGCGAACTCTCTCGTCCACTGCTCAAACAACCATTGAGATTGATTCTTTGTACGAGGGTGTGGATTTCTACACCACCATCACTCGTGCCCGATTTGAGGAGTTGAACATGGATCTTTTCAGGAAGTGTATGGAGCCTGTCGAGAAGTGTTTGAGAGATGCTAAGATGGACAAGAGCACTATCCATGATGTTGTTCTTGTTGGTGGTTCTACTAGGATTCCTAAGGTGCAGCAGCTATTGCAGGACTTCTTCAACGGCAAGGAGCTATGCAAGAGCATCAACCCTGATGAGGCTGTTGCTTATGGAGCTGCAGTCCAGGCTGCTATCTTGAGTGGTAGTGGTAACGAGAAGGTCCAGGATCTTTTGCTTCTCGATGTCACTCCGCTGTCCCTTGGTTTGGAGACTGCCGGTGGTGTTATGACAGTCTTGATCCCAAGAAACACAACCATTCCAACAAAGAAGGAACAAGTGTTCTCGACTTACTCAGACAACCAGCCTGGTGTGTTGATCCAGGTGTACGAGGGCGAGAGGACCAGAACCCGTGACAACAACTTGCTCGGCAAATTTGAGCTCTCCGGCATTCCTCCAGCTCCCAGAGGTGTTCCCCAGATTACTGTGTGCTTCGACATTGACGCTAATGGTATCTTGAATGTTTCTGCTGAGGATAAGACAACTGGGCAAAAGAACAAGATTACCATCACAAACGACAAGGGCAGGTTGTCGAAGGAGGAAATCGAGAAGATGGTCCAGGAGGCTGAGAAGTACAAGTCTGAGGATGAGGAACACAAGAAGAAGGTGGAGGCCAAGAATGCTTTGGAGAACTACGCCTACAACATGAGGAACACAATCAAGGATGAGAAGATAGGTGCGAAGCTTTCTGAAGCTGACAAGAAGAAGATTGAAGATGCCATTGACCAGTCCATCTCATGGCTTGATGGCAACCAGCTCGCCGAGGTTGATGAGTTTGAGGACAAGATGAAGGAGCTCGAGGGCATCTGCAACCCCATCATTGCAAAGATGTACCAGGGTGCTGGTGGTGAAGCAGGTGTTCCCATGGATGACGAAGCTCCTCCTGCTGGTGCAAGTGGTGCTGGTCCCAAGATTGAGGAAGTCGACTAAGCTCCTCCTTTGCTTTGTGTGGCATGTTTTTCTTCGTAGTTGTTTTTTTGATGCGATTCTCCTAATGATAGACAGTAGCTGGATATTTTCTGGGTTTGATTACCAGATGTAATGCAGAACCATATTGTAGCTGTGCTTGTTTTAAAATGAGCCTTTAGGCTGCAATTTTGTTGGATACTTGGTACTATTGGCATATGCGGTTGAATATCAAGTAGTAGTTCATAAAATTTTCTGTGTTTCTGAGCAAACGTTTTGAATGTGATTGTGGCTTTCCATATGGTATAATGCTTTGCTTCTTGTAAAAGTTGTAGGAAGTCGGTCTATTGTTTACTTCAACTGTTACCAGCAGTTGTTAGAATATGTTAAGGAGAGAATTGCTTGAAGCTTTGTAATACTCTTCACTAATATTATAGCAATTTGCCGTGGAGATCCTGCATATTCTGCTCATCTTGCTTGGCCCTTGTTTCAGATTTTTGTGATTAGGGAGGGATAGGTGCACCTTACTCTTGTAGTCTGTGATATATCAGGTTTAGGGCAACGGGTTTCAGATGCTACTGAGAACTATTGAGCACTTTGTTAGAGATGCATACGAGAATGAATAGACATGGATGGTGTGCTTAGAGTGCAGATGAAGCATATCATAGTTAGCCGAAGGCAAAGTGACAGTGACTGACACGAGTTCTTAATCAGTAAGAATGACTCCCGTAGTACGTTCGTTCTGTTATCAGTTGCCCTGTGGACTGTGGTTAGCTGGGATTAGTTAATATACTAGGTCTGCAAATTGGTATGAACGTATTCTGTGTATCCTTTAGTGAGATTTCTAAAGCGTTTTTTTCCGAAGGTTTCCTTTCCCAGAGCCTCGTTTTGAAGAGGAGGAGAACTGTTCTGTGGTCTTGTAGCAAAATCAACTTGGAGTCCACGACACTAATTGTTCTGAACTACATGCTGCTAACTGTATTGTCTGACTATCAGCTAGCAAATAGTTTCATGGTTGATACCATCAGCTAACAAACAACGTAATTTAGTTTTGTCTGTAAAAACAATAGTCATTATTATGGCAAATGATCGGGGGCTGTATCATTCTCTATTGTGAGCAAAATAAGTGTGAGTGTGTCACCGCGTTTTGATTGCTTAGGTATGCTTTTCTACCAAAGCTAACGAGTACATTTAACATATCTTGGTTTTTGTTCTGTTCTGATAATAACAATTTGGTGCATCTACGAATAGGCACCATTTCTATTTTTTACTTTTTTGGCACTTCCACTTTTAGTTGTGGTTCATTGGTGTTAGAAACTCCTGTGATGTGCATCACTGCATTTATAGGCAGCTTTGTATATTTGTGCTTTCTGCAGTCCTTGGGTCCTTTACATATGTATTTTGACGGATTTTTGAGGAGGGAGAACAACCTCGAAGAGGAGTGCGTCTACTGCCTACACATGGTGATTGTATCAGACTCGATTAGCACGGGCAATGGCGTAACGCTACAGTGGAGGGTCATTGTATATCGGCCTTTGTACTGAATTTCATCAGATGGCTAGAAGAGAACGGCCAGGATTTAAAAAGATCAGGAAACTAGTGCAACAATTGGCAAAATAAGTGACCAATTCCCCAACAAAATTGCATCTCGAGATCCAGTGTCGATATCACAAAATAGTGATTATTGTATGCCAGGTTTCTAAAGTAGAGATTGTGATACTATCAAGGCTATCAGGCCAAAGATATAAATACAAATCATACGCACAAATGGCCCCAAAGTCCCAAATTACATCCAGGTAATTGAAGATTGTGTGCCATCTCATCCAGCCTTTTTTTTTTGTTTTCTTTGTAACAATGATTTTGGCACTTCCACACACTAGCACTATAGCAGTTCTGCTCTCTGGGTTTCCCAGACCCTGAATATTCAGCTCAACTTACTTGGCCTTGTTTCCGGTTTTTTTGAATAGGAAGGATGTGTGCACATTACATATCCTGGTATATGATATATGATCTATTAGATTTACGGCTACGGGTTTCAAATGCTAACTGTTGAGACTTCGGTGGAGGCAAATACGAGGATAAATAGAAATGGGGTGCTAAAAGTGCGGATTAAGCATATAAGTTGCGTCTGTTGTTAGCTGGGATGTGTGCACATCACATATTCTGATACTACACGACGAAGGGGGGCTGAGGAAGAAGACCGACGACTACAACATATTCTGGTACTACGAAACGTATTAATTTGGCTCTTTAGTGAGACTTCTAAAGCGTGCTTGTCGACTGGTTTCATTTTGCAGTAGAGGAAATGTATTGTGCTCTTGTAGAAAAATCATCTGGGAATGCCAGACTAAATTAGCTCTAAACTACTAGCTGCTTTCTGTATAGTTCCGTTATCAGCTAACAAATACGGACTACTTTTATGGTTGATACAATCAGCTAACAAACAACGTCGTTTAAATTTTATCTCTGAAAAGAAAATTTATGGCTACGGCAAATGATCGGGGGTTATATCATTCTTGATTGTGAGCAAGATAAGTGTGACCGCTCTTCTGATTGCTTTTCTATCACGAGCACATTCTAATATATCTCGGTTTTTGTTCTGTTCTGAGGATAACAGTGCTCGATTTCGTCGGAAGTTTGGTGCATCAATGAATCGTGGGCCCATTTTACATTTGGAATTTGTATTCCGTACTGGCTTTTAGCACATACACTTTTAGTTGTGGACTTGTGGTTCATTTGTATCATAAACTTCACGTGCTGATGTGCATTACTGCATCTATAGTCTTATAGGCAGCTAGTATATATGTGCTTTCTGCATTCCTATTTTGTTCTGTACATATGTATTTGATGGATTTTTGAGAAGTGAGAACGATCTCGACGAGGACTGGGTCTACTGCCTACACATGGTGATTGTATGACTCGATTAGTATGGTGATTGGTGAAGTGGCGCAACATTACAATGAAAGTTCTTTGTATGTCGGCCTGCGTACTGAACTTCATAAGATGGCTAGAAAAGAATGGCCAGGACTTGGAAAGGTCAGGAAACTAGAGCAATGATTGGCAAAATAAACGTCAACCTCCCAAGTGCGACAATTGGCAAAATAAAGGTCAATCTCCCAAGAAATCTTTTTTATAACAAAAAACATTAGTATACCAGGTCTTCTTAAGTAGACGCTGTGATAGTGTGATATAATTAAGGCTATCAGGCCAAAAAGAGCAAATACAAATCATATGCAAAATACCCCAAAATCCCAAATTACATCCAGGTATTGTGGTCCAGATACCGAATCTTGTTTAGTACGTAGTAATATGTTTGCTACAAACTCTTGTGCAGTGAGCTTAATATTATGTGTTGCCGTGTTTGTCTCACTTTCTTAGAAGCTGACTAATCTCAGTGGCAATTGTTGACCCAATCTTTTGCTAAGAATTTTCTAGTTGAGGATAAAATGAAATAACTATGCATTAGGTGATGATGGACACTACTAACTGTATATAGTTACACGATTACAAGAATCCAGTCTGGTGCCATCAAGATAATTCCATGACAAGGGCACTAGCCCTGGATGATTGATACTAATACACCAATTGGAAAACACGGCTCCAAATGGGAAACAGAAAAGAGAAGCCAGCAGCAACTTGACTCTGACAATTAAAATAAAGCAGACCAAACCTTTAATTGCGGCATAATGTAGAAAAGATGCCCCCAGATATAAGTCATATGCAACTATAGCACTAAGGGGATAAGAGGTTAGTGGTGGAAAAGTAAGATAAGTTTTCTCACTGAATCATTCTGATAAGTGCTGTACTTACCAACACAAAGGACCAGGAAGGCAGGAAGTCTCAAGTAGACGCGCAAAAGAGTGTGGAAGGCTGGAAGCGCAGGAAACTGACTATGAGAAAGTAGATTGAATAATAATATCCATGAATCTAAAGGATGTCAACAAATCACTTCTCATCCATTGAAACATTCAAAAAGCAGATTTTTTTTTTACTTCTTTTCTATCTACAACTATTCATGAGAACGGAAATATGCAATCAACCATTACAAACACCAGTCCATTGCATCAATAAATTCAACCCCAGATTCGAGTTTTTTTTCTGTAATTTTATTTTACTTCAAACTAAATTGAGTTAAAATAGTCTAAATCAAATACTCAGACTCGACAACACATTCCGAGTAATAGGAAGTACAAGGGGAATGCATTTGTCCCTCAGGCACTAGCTCTGGGATAGTGGTGGCATATTTTTGTAGAAATGAAAGACAATACTTGCTAAAAGGAAGCGGGCATAAAAAAGATGAATCGAAAAAGTAGAAAATACAAAGGTAATCTAAACACTGATTCAATGATGGAGTATGAACAGAAAGAACTCGTTCAACAAGCAGAAAGATAAAACATCATCAGGGAAACACAAGTAATATTCATTGCATTTCCTTTATATGAGTACAGTTAGTAATCAATGATGGGATAGACCAATGTAAACATATATGAATTCCTTAGACTAATGGCTCTTGCATGTCAAAATAAAGCTACTCAAACCCAAGGTGAGGGGCGGAGACAAACAAGCACTTCATGCTCTTCAGGTACAGCATGTTGCTTAGGGACCATTATTTCAAGCACAGTTCCAGTCTCATCACAGTATGCTTCAAGCTTCGCATCATCTGGAATCCTAGTAGGCAGGGGAATTTGCCGAATGAATTCTCCAGGAGGGCAGTGCTCGGCCAGTGGATCAGTCAGTTTGAATGTCCTACCATGCCTCTTAATCAGGGGTGAGCAAGCAGTACTAACACAAGCTACCTTCACAATTCCATGTGTAGGAGTGTTCTTCCATGTAACTCTCACCCTCTGAAGATCACAAAAGGGCAGGCTAACAACAATCAGGAACCCCTTGTCATCCTCGTATATGCTTTTTGCTGCAGTGACAGGTCCATAGACATTCTTCATTACCCCGCTAAACTCATTTGACCATACCGGCTCAATCAAATGGGATTCCACATCCAAAATACCATCACAGTGTGTATTTATCTGTAGAAAGCCATTGTCAATGTTTCCATTAGAGTAGAAGTCTTTCCTCTGTTTCTTAGCAACATGGGAAAGATCCACCCCATTGCCGTTTGCATTTTTAGATGGCTGAGAGGAAAAATTCAGACCCGTATCAGGAATCAGCTTTCTTTGACTACCCTTTACCGAAAGAGCAGGGCGCTCAAGCTCAAATTCCATGGGTGGGAGGTTCCTCCAACAACCAAAATCACTAGCTTCATCAGGAATGCCGAAGTTCATCTCCCGACCTGTAAGCTCGATCCACCTCTTCCTCTCACTTTCATCCAAACCCATAAAGTCAGGCGATCTAACCAATTCAATCCCATGAACACACTGCGGATTAGACAAACCCCGATAGTGTTTCCTCTGCATCTTATGTGACCTAACAAAACCCCTGTCAACACTAAAAGGAAACGGGCGCTCCCCTTGCCTGGAATGCCCATTCATGAAACTTCTCAACTGCATCTTCCCCAACGCATTCTCGGCCCTCTCCTTAAACACCCACATATAAATGTTCTCCATATCATGCTGTACCAGGAAAGCATCAAGCCTCAGATCGGACTTATCAAAACCCGTCCAACCATTACTATCCCTCGTGACCTTCTTGGTACTCTCCTTCATCACAGGCTTGAAGTAGTAATTAAAGAAAAACCAAGCACCCCATATCGTATCCACACGCTTGGCGCACTTCCGACCTACTTTAGGCACACTCACAATGGCCTCAGCCTCATAAACTTGAGGACCTAGGCCAACATCTAAGAGCTCACAACTATCATTCCACAATTGGGGTGGCACACTCAGTTCTACTGACAATGGGAGGTTAATATCAGGCGGCCCCGGCTGCAGGACCGGCCGATTCGCATCCCTCTCCGATTCATCATGGGACGAGGAGCTCGAATCCATGGACAACACAGTTGAAGGATGGTAGTTCTCTATAGACAGGGTTGTCAGCAAAGTTTCCCCCATCATATATATACTCTACCCTCCACAATCAACCAATCAAATCCCTTCCAATGTCCCCTAGACCTCAAATTTCGGCACCAACATCATTATCATTACCATTACCAACATCATCATATTATTCTTATTATCCCCTTGTTGTCAACCAAATCACAAACCCACAAATAATATTCACTAAAGATTGTAAATATCACAAACCCAATAACAAAACATGCTCAAAAAAGCAAAATCCATCGTCTATAATTGGAAAAAAGGAACAAGAATTGATGAATTTGACAGATAAAAGTCGAGGTATAGTAATAATAATTATGACAATAATGATTCATATACGAAAAAGGATCAAATGAAGACATGAACAAACCACAGGATCTCATGGAGATTCGGGGATGAATATCGAATCAAAGTGATCAAATCCATATAAATATATAAAGACAAAAGATATTCAAGGGGTGATTAATAATACCCAATGAGATATTCTTTGTTGCAACAAAAAAGACTCAATCTTTGGACGCCAAACTCCTCCATGAGTTGAAAAAAGTGGTGTGGAATAAAAGTGGTGGGTCAAAGAAAGGAGGGTTTGGTTTGGTTTGGTTTGTTGGAAAAGGTGTGAAATGAAGAGAAGAAATAAAAAGATGGGTTATTAATATTGTGTTAAAAAACAATGTGGGTTTGTGTTGTTAAAGAGCCTGCACCAGTTGAGCCTCCTGAGGTGAGTGTGGGGGGAAGGAAGGGAAGGGGGACATAGGTGAAGGCAACAGCTGCATTTTTGGAGAGCAAATGCCTTATTTTACTACTTATGTGTACATGTATCAGTAATTCAGTATGTATCAGTGTATGTTTTATGTGTAAATTTCACTAAATTGTGATGTATGTGTGTAAGTGTGTTTCTTTTTTTCTTCTCTTTTGTTGTTTATCCCTGCTGCTACTTGTAGTTTTGGGAGGAGGGCTGGACTTGGTGTCATCCTGTCATGTTGTCAACTTGGCATTTGTTTAGGTGGCATGTTATGGCAAACACACGACCTTTCTAGGTTGTGGCTGTTTTTTTTTCTTAAAATAAAAATGAGAGGGTAATTTCGGATGAGAAATGATCTTTTAATCGGAGCTATTGAGTGCTATTGGAGGGCCCCACCTTTTCACAGAGCATTGACGTGATATCCACTTTAAAAAGGAAGAGTAAACATGTCCACTAGTGTAAAACAGTAGGGATAGTGTGATAATTTTTTTTGCCTTTTTTTAGGGGTCATCCAATCGCACCCAATAGCTGCAATTCGCTTATCATTCCTCATTTCGAATGGTGTTCCTTACAACTTGTTTGGTTAGATGGAGTTGGGGTTGGTAATGGGAGTTGAACTCCTAAAAAACCAAACTCCCCTGTTTATTTAGGTAGGGATTGGGAGTTGAGAGGGATTGGGAGTGGGAGTTGGGAGGCTCAACTCCCAATGAGTTATTACCAAGGGGAAAGAAGGTGGCACCCCTTAGCTTGCTATCAACGCAAGCTTCTTCAAATGGCAAACACTCGTGGACGAACTATGAAAATTATTCTCCCTAATCCTTCTTCTTCCTCTTCTCAAGAGGGTCAGAAGGACACTTTATTTGATGCAGTTAGTAAAGTTTCGGAATTACAAGATAATATCCAGACTAAGCTTGGATCTGTTCCAAAAGTGGTTACTTTTGGTGATTTCCTCTCAAGTAGTTCATGTAATCTTCCTAATGGGAATGATACTACTAAGGATATGATTAATTCTCCTATGAATTTGGATATTCCTCTTGGTGTTGTGGGTGATATTGACTCTGAAACCCTTCCATATGATGTTTCTACTGAAATCACAGCCCCTGTTATGAATGCATGGAGTAGTAGGGTTAATGGGAAGATGAAAAAAGGAATGAAACTGGAGTTTGTGGACTATGATCATGAAAATGATAAGGTTGTTATACACGAGGACGATATACAAGATAAGCTTAGATATTGGCAGAACACCCTTGTTGTCTCATCTATTGGGTCCAAAATTAGCGTTCAGCAACTTCAGGAGTTTGCTACTTGGAACTGTAATCATGTCTCTAAACCCCGGGTTCTTTATTATAATAAAGGTTGGTTTTATATCATATTTGCATGCTCTGAAGATAAAGAGGAAATATTGAGAGGAGGTCCTTGGATGTTGGGAGGGAATAATTTGATTATGAAGCTTTGGACTCCACTGTTTTATCAAGAATTTGACAGACTCACTGTTATTCCTGTCTAGGTAATTTTTCCAGAGTTGGATCCATATTTCTGGTCTACTCGAGGACTTAGTAAATTGGCAAGCAAGGTTGCAAAACCTTTGTATGCTGATGAGGTGACGACTAGCAAGGACAAAATTTCCTTTGCTAGGGTATTGGTAGAAGTGGACTTGGATTCAAACCTGCCTCTCTCTATTGATGTCCTGACACCTTTTTGTGGAAGGATGACACAAGCTGTTGAGTATGAATGGATTCCATATTTTTGCAAATATTGTCATAAGATGGGTCATGACATTGATCACTGCAGAATTCATAAAAAGGATATCGCTAAAACAAAGAAGCATGCACAAGAGTACAGACCTATTCAGAAGTAAGCTGAGAAAATTCTTGAAGTAATCCCTGTGCATAAGGAGCATGTATCTGCTGAGGAGCAAGCCTTTATCCCTGTTGGTAATAGGAATAGGGTTGCTAAGCATAATTCTGACTCTGGTGGTGTAGAGCCTTCATCCAACAAGTTCTCGCCTCTTGCTTTTTCTTCAAATAGTGACAATGAGGAGGATCAGCCTGAGGTCTATGTGGTTCAGCCTATCAATGGCTTGTATAATAGGGGTGGGGTCTTCTCTCTTCTTGTTATATGATTATTTCCTCATGTAACATCAGAAGGATGAACAACCCCCTGAAACAACAGGAAATGGTAGATTTCTTCTTGTAAAAATAAATTGATATTGCTACTATTAATGAAACTAGAGTATAAGAGAATAAAGCTAGTAAATTTGGTAGATTTCATGTGTCTACAAATTACTCTTGTCATTATAATGGTCGTTTATGGGTGGTCAGGAGAAATTAGACAGTGTATGTGCATGTTGTTCATGTCTCTTCTCAGGTGATTCACTGTAAAGTGACTCATCTTTTATCTAGAGGTAGCACCCACTACCCTATCAACAAGACCTTCACCTTTTGGGCTTAAGTGAGGATAAATGGGCTTTAAGAGGACAACTCATATATTAATGGGTTGCGTTGTGACTGGTGGTGGATCAGGTTCTTACATACCCCTTTCTTGATAGTCGCTGCAACCATGCGGTTTTCCCCACCGCCGCAGCTCTCCCCCTACTCTCTTGCCCGACCGTTAATTGTTGGATCTGGTCCGTGTCTGGGGGAACTCAACTTATTATGTTTGACCGTCTAGATTTAGAAACTATAATTAGACGTGGCTATTCAACTTAATACCAACTTATAAACCCACCCCAAACAAAGAACAAATCAACGTTTTTTGAAAACTAAAAAAACAAAAAACTTTACTCTCTGCATAACCAACGCATAAATCATTTCCCCGCCTACCTCATTTCTCTCTCTTTCCCATCCCCAACTGCAACCCCTCCCTTCCCCTCTCCCCGCCGCAGCCTCTATACCCTTTCCCCGACAGCCGCTGCAACCATGCTAGCTCCTTCCCCTACCGCTGCATCCCTCCCCCTTTTCGCCCTTCGTCATCGCTGCCACTTGTCCTCTTCCCCGACCGTTGAATCCATTCTTCTCCTCGACGCACCCACACCCTGAGTCCATGACCTACCTTCCCCCTTTCCTTGTCTACCTTCTTTTCCCTCCCCGATAGTTTCTTTCTCCTCCATCTCCCTTCTCGCCGCTGCCATTTCCCTCCCTCCTCCCCATCATTGCTATGAGAGAAGTTTTTATGGGTAGGGGGGTCATTTGTGGGGGTTTTAGTTGTGGTTTTTCATGACAATTGGGGGGCTTCATGGTTAGGGGGTAGTTTGCGTGGTGTAGACACCTTCGTCGTTACGGATTCATCCCTATAATGACAAATAGATTGTGCAATCTATCATGCTGCATGATATTTCTTGGACGTAAGGACATGCACCCGACATTTAGCCATACCCTTCCATCTCACCTGCCAAAAATAGCAGAACTAGACTATAATTGTACATAATTGCCATGTTAGCTTAAAGCTTGCTATTTACCAAACTAACCTAATCACGAGTTTTGTAGTCTAAAAGACAAATTTTCCCTCGATCATATTTATTAGTCTTTCAAAACACGAAAAGTCCAATAAATCGATTCCCTCTCGGTAAAGCATGATCACTTCACTAATATCAGCATGAGCAAAGACAACAAATACATCATTAAGCAAGACAATCCACCAAGGACACGAATTTTAAAGCTAGAACAAGACCCCAGGCCTGCACAGGAATATGCCTGGAAGCCAGAAAGGCATACATGCATGGGCTCTACATTCTTTTTAGGTTTGTTCTGCTATTTATATCCCCCTTAGATCATTTTAGAGGGGTTCCTCACGTTTCTGCCTCTTGAATCATTTCTGTCTTATCTCATTTCTCAACCCTAGGTCAACCTTGTGAGAAAGCACCTTTCTCGTCTCTTCACACAACTGACCAACGTCATTAACATCTCAAAAAACCTCCTTAAACACCTTCAAAACACCTCTGAAACACATCGACATACATTCTATGACATATCGATTCACTTACAACATTGCAAGTGGTCCGTCTAAATCCCTTACTACCAAGATCTCAAGTGTGATAAGGCGATGCGTCAAGGAAACCAAGAGAGTTCGTCGAGTTTGTCCTAGAACTAAACAGGTGGATTATACAGTATCTATGATTTCATCAGAAGAAGCTACACCAACCAGTTCACCAGAAGCTATTGGGCCTAGTTCACCATTTTCATCTCAAAGACATTAATCCCAAGAGTCTCCATCAACACTGACTTCACAAGTCAACAATTACTTGTTTGAATTTGAGTCAAGTGGAGTTGGTTCTCCTTTGACCAATTTTCAAACAAACTTCAACATCTTTGATACACCTCCGTTTCTCGAGTTCCATTCACCACCATCAGTCAACATTACTTAGATATGTTTCTTGCTATGCAAACATGCATGGTTGCTTATGAGAATAAGGGAACTCACACTAAAGGAGATTCTACTTCAACCAAGATCACTTAGCTAGAGCAATTGGTGTGCAAGAACCCGAGTCATGATCTGTACCTCGAATTAGACAAAGATTCTAGATACCTCAAGAGTGAATTGCCTAAAAAGTTCAGTTCATATAGGGTTCCTATGTTCAAGAAAATCGTAAATCCATCTCACCACTTGAGATGGTTCGTTGATTCTATGCGAATTAAAGGAGTAAAATCCGACTTGTATACTTCTGTGTTTTACTTGTCATTGGATATTGTACATTTACATTAGTTTTATTAATTGGGTGCCAGAAGGCCAAAAGTTGGGAGGTCACTACCCGGGAAATCATGAAGCGATAATCTGCCAAATCTGTTACACAAATCATTAAAAAGACTCTAGAAGTTATGTCTGAGCTCCAAAGATGAGGGTTTCTGTAACACCCCAACCCCTTACGGGCTGGTCAATGTCAGCAAATGTGGCTCTCTAGGCTGTGTACTGACCCCACTGTACCAACACTGGTCTTTTCGGTGCACTTTGACCTCACTTGTGCACACCTGAGAAACTTCCCAGGAGGTCACCCATCCTTATACTA
>CAAKMY010051526.1:0-17821 GCA_901111285.1 Corrigiola litoralis | reverse complement strand
GCCCCCCCCCCCCCCCCCCCCGCTCCTGTTGCTACTTAGCTCATCATTAGTTCTAGTGCTGTTAATGTGGCATCTTATCTGGCAGTGTTGGCAATGTCATTGCCGGAACATCTTAATCTTGTTTACTTGAAAAATACGAGGAGCATATTTTATAAATTTGTCAGTCTTAACCATCTTCACCAGTTGCTTGATGAGTGCACTGACTAAATTTACTTTAAACTAGCAAGCGATTATTAGAGCCTCTTAGAACATAGTCTATAATTTCATGTCTATTATCCCATGCAGTTTTTTGAAGTTTCATCCAACTGTCTGCAGTGATAAATTTCTCTCTTTTAATAAATGCCCTTTTTTTCAAATAGATGCATTTGACACTGAGCAGTTGCTTTGTGCCATGGACAAACTAAAGCATGGGCAAGCAGTGGATATTCCAAATTACGACTTCAAGAGTTATAAGAACAATGTCTTTCCAGCTCGAAGGGTAATCCTTTTTCACTGTTTCTTAATATGTGCTAAACTTAAGCTGAATTTGTTGTTAGTTGCTCTTGCTTATCTATAAGGCAAATTGCTTTGCAGCTGTTTAACTTCGTTGATGATCCTGCTATATAATATACATACTTTTTTCTTGATTACATCCCTAGGGAGTAGGAACGTCTTGTCGGCATTTGTTCCCATTCTTTTCTGTTTTCCTTTTGCCCTCTAAGTTTTAAAAAGTATTATGTTTTGGCACATGAAATCTATATTCGTATTAAAATGTATCCAAATCAGAGAGAACTCAATTGCCCTTGCAAGAGGTTTGGTGAAAAAGAGTACAAGTGTCTGGGTTCCCATCCCACCTTTCCGTGGGGTGTTCCGTGTTCGATTATCACCGTGGTCAGAGTGGAGCTTTCATACATCATCCCCCACAGATTGCCTTCCACTCCTTGCTTAAAAAAAGAAAAAGAAGGAAAGCGAACTGGGTTACTGGGATAATACACTACTAAGAGTACTAATACTTGGCCTTGCTTTTACATTGTTTGGATGCATAATTTATTGATATTAATCTTGGCAGGTCAACCCATCAGATGTGATTATATTGGAAGGAATACTTGTTTTTCATGATCCTCGTCTTCGTGACTTGATGAATATGAAGATTTTTGTGGATACAGGTCCGTCCTTTTTCGACTTTCATTTTGCCACGTCTCATCCTATTAGTGTTGCTACCTCTGAAGTGGTTGTCTTACTTGCAAAAGGACCACATTACAAGAACCAGGAAACATACATATATTTTAAAGTGAAACAATGTGTTGCTTATCTGCTGGCTGCTTTCTGAATCCTTAAGAGAAAAAATGTGTGTCTTTGAGCCGGCAAGGTTTTTTGTTTTTTTTTTTTCGTGTATCATCAACTACAATTTTAAGTCGTTGCCAAAATGGCTATCATGTGAAGACATTGTACTAGTAGATCACCTGCAACAGATGTATATTATTTTAACAGCTTTTTCCTTGAAGCTTAGGTCTCCAAGGGTAAAAAAGAAAGCTATTAATGTCTATCCAGTTTGGTTTCCTTGATTTGGTAGACAACGCGAAAACTTTACTCAAATCTTAATGAAGCCTTTTTAATTGTCTTTATACATATGTGTGTATGTATGTGTACTCATACATTAAAATTCAAGTTCATCTTTCTACGTGTTGTAATGGACTCTGTTGTATGTTCTTTACTTAAATTTTGTTTTCAGTGCAGATTCTGATGTGAGATTGGCAAGAAGAATAAAGCGTGATACGCATGAGAAGGGTAGAGCTCTTGGCACGGTACTTGATCAGGTTAGTTTTTGTTTAGTTTCCCTTACATATGAGCATCTTCCAGGCTCTGTTGTCTTCTTTGCACCCTTCTGTGTGCATAGTTTGATTTTTAGCTAGCATCTTCAGTATGTGGGTTTTATTGAGTGTTGTGTTACATGCTTCTTTGCTTGCATGAGCAACAGGGTGATCCTTCATTTATGTTCAAAATTTTCGTGTAGTTTTCTTAACCAGCAGGATGCTGTACTTTTTTCCGTCTGATGGGTTTCCGTTTATGTGGTGCTGCTTTCACTTGGTACCAAGGCATATGCACTAATGTTCCTGCTGAAACATGCTGCAGTATACAAAATTTGTGAAGCCTGCTTTTGATGATTTCATACTTCCAACGAAGAAGTATGCAGATATAATTATCCCTCGTGGAGGTGACAATCATGTTGCTGTTGATCTAATTGTGCAACATATTCGAACGAAACTTGGTCAACATGATCTCTGCAAAATATACCCTAATCTATACGTTATCCAGACAACCTTTCAGGTAACAGTTTTCTACCTATTGACTCGTGTAGATTCTTGTTATTTTGGGGAGTTAAAACACTTATTGCTCTACTTTTATTTTTAGATACGCGGCATGCATACGCTTATCCGCGATGCACAGACAACGAAACATGATTTTGTATTTTATTCTGATCGTCTGATTCGCTTGGTAAGTACTCTTATTTCTCCGATTGTTTAGTGTTCACCATTATCGAAAGGAGATATCTTGGCATTTCCCAAAATTAAAGTGATCTTGCAGTTGTTGTTAGCGCTAATGTGAATCTTTAATATTTGATTTTAGGAAATGCATGATATAATTGACCACTGACCAGAAAGATATATAAGTATCTTGATCGTACACGGTCTCGCCTCTTGGATCGTTCGTTGGTAGCACATTGGGCTTATGGATGTCTTAGTTGCTTTGATTACCTACTTGCCTGCATTGTGCATTTCCTATGTTGTTCTTTGTATCGATCACCAAATTCTGTGCTAATCCATTTGAGGATTTCTTTCTCAATCTGCATGCCAAGCTTGCTTTGCTTAGCTCTAAGCATCTTTATTTTGTTTAGGTTGTTGAACATGGCTTAGGGCATCTCCCCTTCACAGAGAAGCAGATTCTCACTCCTACTGGTAAGCTTGTTGTCAGTGATCCTTACTTGATTAAGAGTCATCTCCAGTTGGGTTGTCAACAGATCATAGTTTTTTTTATATTTGGTTGAAAAGTTTAATGTTTCACACTTTGCTTTAGTGTCAGTATTCAGCATTTTAATTTTTCAAAGATAGTATCTCATTTGAGTGTGTCATGACATACCTACAAAAGTCCATACGGAGACCAGCTGAAGGGAATGTCCAATGTCCAAGAGTCTGAAACCTGCAATTTCCTAGACTTTCCTATAAATATGCTGCTTCAACAGACCTGTCTTTGGTTCGACTAAAACCAAGCTAGTTAAAGGACTAAAAGTACAATATTGGGCGTTCTATTTCCTGGCTATTACTAATTGTATGAACATCAGGCTGCTTTCCTCATCCTTTTCGTTGTGTTTGGTTGCAGGCTCTGTATATACTGGTGTCGATTTCTGCAAGAGATTATGTGGGGTATCTATTATTAGAAGGTTTGTTAAAGGCCTAAAATCTTTCAAGTTCTATCTTTTTATGGCACCAACACTACTTGTACAAGTCTGTAGGAATTTAATTAAGTAGATAATGAATTATCTGTCAGCTCGTCTTGAATCAAAGGTTGTAACTTTAATGTTTGTATTGCGGTATCCATCTAATATTGTTTGCTGTTAAACTTTTGAGCCGGTAAGACACATACATTTTACAAGATGTGGTGGTTTGCTTTGGTCATGGGTACTAACCAATTGTGCAAGCTGTTTCGGTGTCCTTGTTAAATAAATTTACTCTATGTAGCTCCCATCCCTCTGCTTCACACTTGCCTTTTAGATTTATTTATCTCCTAAAATTGTTTCAGTGGGGAGAGCATGGAGAATGCTTTACGAGCATGCTGTAAGGGAATCAAAATTGGCAAGATTCTGATACATAGAGAAGGTGACAACGGGCAGCAGGTATGAAGTCTATTCCAAATGCCATCTGTTTGTTTCCTTGTTTCCCCGTATCTTTGCCATTTGTTTGTTGCGCTTAACCCTGATATCCAATTCACAATAAATTGTTGTTTTGGCAGTTAATATATGAAAAACTACCACTAGATATTGCGGATCGCCACGTGTTGCTTTTGGATCCAATCCTCGGAACAGGTTTGCTCCTCATTGTGCAAATGTCTCACTGTTATTCTCAAACTTTCTTGTATTGCAGTAGTGTTTGGTCAAATATTATATTATCCTTCATGAAGGTATTTCTGAACTATCCTCTCGAATTGAAGCGAGGGCTTTTGCATTGAAACAGTAAAACCAAGCGAGTGTTTTGTCTCTTGTCATCTTGTGTACAGTACTCAAATGAGTAAAAGCCTGTCCTGATGGACCCTTGTCCTCCCCCTCCCCCCAGTTCCTAATGGAGCAAGTTAAATTGTTACATGCAATATCTTTGAGAGATCGATAAGGAAAGCCCCCCCGGCTCAGTCTGGTGAATAGACTCAAAAGTCAAAAGCCTGTTAATTTTGGTGGATAGACTCTAAACCCCGAGTCCCTGACATGAGGTAGATAATTGTCCTAGGAGGGGGCAGAAGACTATCTGATTTCTTTTTTCATTGAGATTGATAATTGTCCTGGTAGATGAGCATTTGAAGTGACAAGAGTAGATGAGCATTTGAAAGTATACTTATCTTTTGCATACTGTCTCAGGGAACTCTGCAGTGCAAGCAATATCACTACTCGTAAAGAAGGGTGTGCCTGAAGCAAACATCATATTTCTTAATCTCATATCTGTAAGTGACATCATTGTTGCTCCATAAACTGCTTTTGTTTTTGTAATCCAAGGAAATAATTTAAGCTACCATGTTGTCCAGGCACCTCAAGGTGTGCATATGGTCTGTAAAAGCTTCCCAAGAATAAAGATTGTGACTTCTGAAATTGAAACTGGTTTAAACAAAGATTTTCGTGTCATCCCTGGCATGGGTGAGTTCGGGGACAGATATTTTGGTACCGACGATGAATGACCTTCCGGAGTTGTGCATTGCACACAGTTCATAGAGTTTTGCTATGAGGTTGTATTGGACATGCTAATGGAGAACAGCTGGTCGCCTGCTGATCCGTTTGACATGGGAAAATCAGCCTAGATAGTCTTATCACCATTATACTTCAAAACCTTTTACATATACGCCTCGAAGTTATGAGGAATACACTCAGCATCGGGTTCTGGCAGGAGCTATAGTTGAAGGGGAGCACAGAGGCCTGGGTTTTAGTGGATGCCATCACGAGCATGTTACAGCATCCTCTTGTAATAGTCACTGTCATAGCCACCTTTTGATACTTCTGAACTAATTTTAACACCAGTTGAGGTGTTTGTCACAGATTGACAAATCATTCTATCAATGTTAGTCAATTTCTTTTTCTTCATTACGGGGAATGTCCATCAATTTTCATCTACATTTCACGGTTTCACCGAATGCCTAATGACTTAAAAATTTTGCCTAATCTGATTGGTTTTGAGGTGTTATTCTTATCCCCCCCCCCCCCCCTCTTGTGATATTTAGAGAATGTGGCCCATGATAACTTGGTAGAAGGTTTTGAGTTCTGAAAATTGATTTCAGCAGAAGAATCCAAAACTTGGCTTTATGCTTACCTTCTACTCTGGGAGATACTTTCTTAAGATATTAACAAAATGGATAGGAGCAGAAGCTTTTCCACACATTAGTACAGAACAAAACAGGTCCACTTGGCAGAGGAAGTAATCACCCGTTCCTTTATCCATGTAGGAATTAGGATAGATATACCCTGGCTAACTATCGAACACGTGTCGATACATGACATTCTTAGGAGATCCTATTGGTATATTCTTCACACTAAACTAATCTCTATATGAGTTACATTGTGTAAAAGCTGTTCTTGCATTTCGTCCAGTGGCAGTCTGTTTCTGGCTCCCTGACATTAGCTCCCATCCTTCAGAAAGAAAAACAAAAGAAACTATGTCAGCCTTTGTTGGAAAGTATGCAGGTACGTCTACTCACCTATGCATGCATAATAATGATGTAGAACAATAATAGATTGTACTTGTAACAATTACTGACATCCTGTACAACTGCTCTTTTTTCTGCTTTCTAGACGAGCTGATCAAGACTGCCAGGTACATTGCCACACCCGGGAAGGGGATTCTGGCGGCAGATGAGAGCACTGGAACTATTGGGAAGCGTTTGGCCAGCATCAGTGTTGAGAACAATGAAGGCAATCGCCAAGCCCTACGGCAGCTACTTTTTACCTCTCCTGGAGCCCTCCAATACCTCTCTGGTGTCATTCTCTTCGAGGAGACCTTGTACCAGAAGACATCCGAGGGGAAGCCCTTTGTTGAGCTTCTTCAGGAGAATGGTGTAATTCCTGGTATCAAGGTTGACAAGGGTGTAGTTGAGTTGGCAGGAACCAATGGTGAGACAACCACTCAAGGGTTTGACTCCCTTGGGGCGCAATGCAAGAAGTACTACGAGGCTGGGGCCCGTTTTGCCAAATGGAGGGCCGTGCTCAAGATAGGGCCGAACGAGCCCTCTGAGTTAGCCATCCAGCAGAATGCGCAAGGTCTGGCTCGTTATGCAATCATCTGTCAGGAGAACGGGCTGGTCCCCATTGTTGAGCCTGAGGTGCTGACAGATGGGAGCCACGACATAAAGAAATGCGCTGCTGTGACTGAGACTGTTCTTGCAGCGGTCTACAAGGCTCTGAATGATCACCATGTCCTCCTTGAAGGGACCCTCCTCAAGCCTAACATGGTTACCCCGGGTTCTGATAGCCCCAAGGTGAACAGACTCAATATTGCTCAATTAGGTTCTGTTTCATCTGTTATTTATTAGCCTTTTGTTTCAAGACTTCTGCTTAGAGACTTGTTCCCGCTAGTTCCTCGATTGGAAAAACACGACTTGGTACATCACAACAAACAAGAATAGAACAGTTGGCATCCATGATTTCATGCACTTCTATTATCAAAAATAGCTTTATGCCATTGCAGAATTTATCTCAACAACAGTTTTGATGTTTACAAGGATGCAAAATATATTTTTGTCCTATGTAGTGCATGATTATCTCAGACAATTTTGTTTAACATTGTTAGGTTGGTGCGGAGGTGATTGCAGAGTATACTGTCACTGCACTGCGCCGCACTGTCCCACCCGCGGTTCCAGGAATTGTGTTTTTGTCAGGCGGTCAAAGTGAGGAAGACGCAACATTGAACCTGAGTGCTATGAACAAGCTGGACGTGCTGAAGCCTTGGACATTATCCTTCTCATTTGGGCGAGCATTGCAGCAAACTACCCTCAAGACATGGCGTGGAAAGAAAGAGAATCTGACCAAAGCACAGCAGGCCTTTCTGACAAGGTGCAAGAGTAACTCTGATGCCACTCTTGGCAAGTACACTGCTGACGGAAGTGTTGGCGCTGCTTCTGAGAGCCTGTTTGAGAAAGCTTACAAATACTAGCATGCTGAACTACAAGTCCCGTGTCTTCATAATGTATATTACTTTTGATTGTACACTATACTGCTATAATCTTGATAATCTGAGCACATATATGTATGGATCAAGTGTATGCATTTTACATGTGTTAAGTTGTTAATCTTGATAATCTAAGTTCAGTACACCCATCCGAGCTCATGCTTAATATGCCCCCATTTGAGCTCAAGCTCGATAGAATTTTACTGACACTCATTTGTACTCAAGCTCGATATCATACACCCCACATTGAGCTCACACTCTTGTACACCCCTTTAGGATGCAATCAAAGCTCACCCTCTATATTTGTTTTTAACATATTAAGTTATCTACTCCATTAATTAAGTCTCATAATTATAATGGTTAGATTCCTTGAGTAGAGAAATCAAAATTAATTTGTTTCTTGAAGCTTGCTACTTTTGGTTCAACTTTCTTCAATTTTATGCTTGTAACTAATTTATGTCCAATTACAACATTGAAAAGAGGAAAGTTCTATATAAAAAGAAAAAACAATTAAGCGCAAAATTGACGAATCCTTAATATGTAGGAGTAAGTAATTAATAATTTACAAATTCTCAAAAGAGACAATCTCAAATATAATTTTTTTCTATTCTTTGATTATTTTTATTATAATTGTCGACATGGTTAATTAATATTAGTGAAACATGTGAAATTGTGTTGCTGTATCTGCTTCCCTTGTGAGTATTAATTATTACAGTATAAACAAAAGGAGACATAAAAAGTGAAATGAGTTGGAAGTTAAAGTCCATGAAACCTAGGTGGTAAACAGGAGACATATATGTTCGAAGTGAGTTTAGAGTTTAAGGGAAGTTAGAGTCTGTGAAAGAGTGAAAGTAGGTAGTTAAACAGTGGTACGGCTAATTGTGTTAATAAGGAATCCCAAGTTGCGATTGCGAGGAGTATTCCCCCCTAGTAGTATTTCCTATCCTATAAATAAAAAAATACAATTAGGATGATGGTGTTGTTTCTGAAACAAAAATAATGTCATCCCCCATGATGTTTCAGGCATCAGCATCACTCCGAATAATCTCCTCAGCCATCACTCCTAGGCACCACTGCTGCTGTTACTTCCATCTCTTCCCTCCTTGTTTCTGCAAGCCATTGATATCACAATCATCATGCTTCACCTCCTCCCTCAGACCCAAGTCCATCTCCTTCCAACCCCTCCCCACCAGACCCCACTCCCTCAACCCCAACTCCCTCAACTCCGACTCCAACTCTCCATCTTCACCCCAGCCAATCGAGGAGCTCCCCCCAAAGCTCCAGGAGATCATCACGCTCTTCCAGGCCACCGACGACTCCCGGGCCAAGTACCAGCAGCTCCTCTTCTACGGGGCCACTCTCCCCAACATGGACGACAGGTACAAGACCGACGACAACAAGGTTCAGGGCTGCGTCTCTCAGGTCTGGGTCAGGGCTTTTCTTGGTGCTCAGGATAAGGTCTACTATCAGGCTGATTCTGACACTGCCATGACCAAGGGCTTGGCTGCGCTGCTTGTCAAGGGCCTTTCCGGTCACTCTGTCCAGGAGATTGTCAGGGTCATGCCTGATTTCGTCACCCTTTTGGGCCTCCACCAGAGCTTGACTCCTTCTAGGAATAACGGCTTCTTGAATATGTTGAAGTTGATGCAGAGGAAGGCCTTGTATTTGGGCTTGCAGGCTCATAAGGAGGGTGTTGATGATGCTGAGGATTCCAGGCCGCAAGGCCAAGCTGGTGGTGTCAATTTGGTGGAAAGTTCTCAGATTGGTTCGGACGATTCGGACCGGAAACACCAAATTGGTGGTGTGAATGGGGTGGAAAGGGTGAGTCTTGATGAAACTGGGTTGACTTCTGAGCTCAGTGTTGATGATTCGGACCGGAAGCTCGAATTGGGCAATAGAGGGCAAAGAATAAGGGATAAGCTGGAAAAGGAGCTGAAGCCAAGGGAGCTGGAAGTGGAGGATGTGTCTTACCAGCATGCTGGGCATGCTGGTGTAAGAGGGAGTGATGGGGAGACACATTTTAATTTGAAGATTGTGTCAGATGAGTTTGAAGGGAAGAGCTTGGTCAAGAGGCACAGGATGATCTATGGTTTGTTGCAGGATGAGTTGCAAGGAGGCTTACATGCTTTGTCTATCACTGCCAAGACACCTTCCGAAGTAGAGCAAAGTAGGTAGATGGAATATGGGACGGGAGTGTTTGTCAGCTCACATTGAGGTTTCTTTTCTTTTTCATTTATGAATTATAGTTGGTGTTGAGTCTTCTGTTCCTGTTAATTTAGAAACATATTTGGCTGTCTTTTCATTGACAGCACCACGACATTGTATTTATAGTCTTATTCATTCGGATTACTATGTCCTGTGAACATCTTTACTAGTATGAATGAATAAATGAGGATTGAAAATTTTCTTGGATAGTTTTATTTTGGTCATGTACTTGTGTTTGTATGTTTGCTGATCTTTTATATTTTCAGCTCTCTGGTCCTTTAACTACTGCTCATTTACGAGTCTACCTTTAGTCCTTTGCCGATACTATGAAAAATAAGTATGGCTTGCTTATGCATTTGCCAGTATGAAGACTTTGGGTTGGTTGCTTTTGCATTGAATTCTGCATTGTTTTGTCAGTATAGAGTTCTAAGCTTAATACTTTTGATAAATTGGGTTATTATGGAACTGTTATTGGAATCTACAGTAGCTTTTAGTTGCTCTAGAGCTGATATCTATGGTAGTAGAACTTCAAAGTCTTTGCCTTTGACTGTTTGTAACAACAACTATAGAGTTTCAGTCATAGTTGTTTCAAGTGTTTTAGTTATAGGAGTAATGGGAGGGTTGTTGCTGCTAAACCAGTTGGTGAGAAGATGGAGGAGATTTTGAGTTTTTTAGGGTTTTGATAAGAGAAGGAGGAGTGTTGTTGGCTGCAATTGTTTGTGGGTTTTTGTGTTAGTGTAGGAAGGTGATGGTGGCCAAAGGGGTGGTTAATGCAGGGTATGGGGTTATTGGCAGAGCATATTGTTGTTGAGCAATGCATTGCCGAATACATTGCAGGTTCCTATTGTGTTTAAGGCAGCATAAGGTTAAACTTCTATTCCGTTTATGTTTGTGAAGTCTTTCAGAATGTTTCATTCTTCCGGGCTGCAGGATATCGTGATCAACCTTGACTTCTACTTGTATGAAGAGGGGGGGGGGGGGTTAAGTGATTGATTTCTTGGTGTTTCTAGGAACACTGGTGTAATTTATCTATTTTTCTGTTGCTTGTTCCCAAGACCTGGTTTAGATTGCTTGGTATTGACAATGACCACATTTGCTGTGTTCCTGCATCTGATTTTCAAGAGGTTTAGCTATAAGAAAGAACGGAAACTATTGTGGTAGTGTGCTGGACCAGCTGTGTTTTGGAACTTTCAGTGTCACGGACGAAACATAGTTGGGGTTACATGCTGAGGTCTAAGCCCTAAGCCAAATTACTTTGATGCTTTAGAATATGAGGGGTGGCCTTATATATGCGTTATAAGACTAGACGTGGGTAGTCTTCCTCTAGACGAAAAGGGAAGGTCCAAGAAGATATAAAACTGTTGCAGCTTGTTTACTATATAGCAGAATGACTTTTAGCCTCTATCATAGGTATGCTGGAAGCTTGATTATTTAACTATTTGTTAGCCACAAAAGTCTTACATGCTTGTAGTTAATTAGTTATGAATGAAAATAGCCAATGCCCAATGATGTACAATATATAAGTTATGTTAATATACTGAGTGCTTATTCCTGAATTATAGTGGGTGTAGTAGGAAAATCCTTCTCCGAATGAAAGGAGGAAGTCTACGATGGCATGGATGAGTTCAATTTAGCATGACGGATTTTAGGTTTCGAAACATTGGCATAGTGGGAAAAACATGTTGTAAGCTTGACAGTGCTGTGTACCGAGTCATAAAAGCCTTTGCTGCTTTCAGTTTTGGTTTGAACAAGCTAAGCCTATGATATACCATATTAGTTAGTATTATCAATTGATATTGTATACTGGTTTATGCATTCTTGGTTCCTTATTTGACAGCAATAAATTGAGTTTGAAGATTAAGAAAAATGTGTATTTTATTAGATTTACTGCTTATCTTTTCCCCGTTGTTGAGCTCCAGTACAAATGGTTTATAGCCTTTCTAAATCCTCTTTCTGCTGCCTTTTGTAGTTAAGAGTGTTTGACTATATTATGAAAAAGAAGTATTGCTAGGGTAAACCACCAGAAAGATTTATTTGGAGTTAGTCGCGACCTTGCTATAGTCGTCTTAAAGGGGGAATCATGTTAAGGCAGTCAGGATCTAATTGATTTCTAACTGAAGCAAGGATCTCAGTGCCAGCTAAAGCTTTACATGATTTGGAAGATGATATGGCGCCTCCATGCTTGTTTGAACTTTGAAGTCGTTGGGAGCCGTATATTTGCTTATGCGTATTGAACAAAAGAGCGAAAGAAAGCTTACACCTGTAAAATCCTTAAGAGTCATTTGGAGACTTTCTTATTGCTTTGAAAATGACTTTACAATTCCCTTTCGAAGCTGCCCGAAGTGAGAAAGAACTTAGCAAACTCCTTTATAATAGCCTTTGTCTCCGCTAGAAAGTTTGAAAAACTGAGAAGTCATTTTAAGCTTAAAAGGGTGATTGACTGTTTAATTGGGGAAGAAAAGAGAATTTACTTTGGGGCTTAAGGTAGGTTTACCCTCAGGTCTTGCCACATCGCCAGCATCATGCTCAAAGCTGTTATAATCTTTATCATAGACAATTGGTACCTGCTGGCCCTATTGCTTCTTCTCCTTGGAGCATCATCTGGGATTAGATGTTTCTTTGTTCTCTGCTCTTGCTCATGACAATTGACCCATGATTAGACTCTCCTCCGCCATGGCGGTCTCACAGACCCCCCGCCCCCAAGCCCCAATAAAAAAGAACAGGGACGGATTCAAATATGAGATTTTCCACAGATTTTTGCTTATTCTTATACTGACTTCATCAAAGGGATCAAGGAACTAAATTTGAACTTTTGAAGGATAAAGCCAGTGTCCCAGACTCACAAGTAGGGTGACCAGTTAGCTTGGCTGCCATTTGCAACCAGGTCCAACATCTGCTAGTGCTCGGTTATGCACATGCCAGTACGACAACTTTGGTCTGGTAACATGTGTAGCGAGGAATCAATTTGAGCATGCTTTGCTAGCTTGTGTACATTCAATTATAAGGAAACAGCTTTTCTAATATCATCATCTAGTTCAGATTTGTTGTTTAAAATGTGGATAGACATTGTTTTTCTCGTTTTCTTATTGGGGATTTAGTGCTTTCAATACAAGATGAAAAGGTTTCTAGGCTGCTGGTTCACTTGCTCCTTCAAAAGCTGATAAAACATGAACTTGTTACTGAGATATTAGGTCCCTCTTTTCGAATTTCAATGAGAGCTCGGCTATGGAACTTACAAATGGTCTCTTCTGTTTCTATAATTGTTTCAGTTCCTTATTTTAGTTTTCGAATTACATACTCCTCCTTCATACTTCTCATATGTAAGTTTCTCTTTCTTGCATTGTCTTTACAGCAGATTGTTTCATGATTCTTCCATTTTAATGTGGGTTGTCTCTATAAGGAATGTTTCCTTGCGGAGAACTACTCGTCATCTGATTTAATTTAGCCATGTTATGTGTTCAATCTTCTCTGTTATGAACAAACCCGTCACTGAGCCTCAATTTCTGTAGTTTCTGGCAAAATTAAATGGCTGCAGCTAATTTAAATAGTTCCCTTTAGTGTTGTGCGTAGGCCAGATCACTTTGATCCTTTAGAATATATGATTGATGGAGGTGCATTATAAGACTAGGCACGAGTAATCCTCCTCTGGATAAATGGGTAACGTCCAAGAAGATACGAAAACAGTTTGCAGCTTGTTTACTATTTAGTGTAATGACTCTAAGCTTTTGAATCATTGACATGCTGGAAGCTTGTTAGTTTGACTATTGATTCACACTTAAGTCTTTGCTGCTAAGTAATTATGCATGAAAAGAGCCTATGACCTACAATGTTAAGTGCTTTCAACTTGTTTATTGGCTTTTCTACTCTTGGTTCTTTATTCATGATTGAAACAAATCGAGTATGATAGTGAGGAAATTTTGGTGTGAAAATGATATGCATTGCTAATGTTTTTCCTATCGATGAGCTTGAGCATCACTGCATTGTAGCATTTGTAACGTTTTTTTGCCATTTTTCTAAATGGCTGTTTACAATAACAATGAAGAAGTACTATTCAGAATAGGCTTGAAGGGAAAAAGAGTTCTCTCGAGTCTTCATGTATCTGCAGGTGCTTGTAACATTGCATTTGTGAAGAGCTAAGCAGAACCGTACTAGTAAGGATTAGATGAGCTATTTCATCAACATGAATTGGAATTAGTGAGACTTCCTTTAATCTCCTAGTGACTTGAACCATGTGATAAATAGGATGAAGGAGCTTGATTTGAAAGATAAGACGAGTCTGACAGATACATCTCTGGATGCTAGCTAGGTGTAACCTTCATCATGTGCTGCTTGATGGTAGGCAAGTAAGCTTTTTTGTTAGTGGTCTGGAAAGAAGTTTGTTTGGAACTGACGCTGCTGCCAGCTCTTTCTGCAACAATCACTTTAGAAATACTTAGCTTAAGGGCTTCCTTTATTTGACCATTAGTAGATAACCCTAACAACTATTAAGTATAGGAATCCAACCTGATACCTCTTTGGTCTACTCATTCCTTTTTTCTATACACTGTGTGACTGTGAACCATGTAGACTGTCTGTTTTACACAGCCAAGGTTTAAGAAATTGCAAATTCCACTTGTAGGCTTCCCACAATATGACAGTAACATGTCATCCTCCACTTGCTTGTCTGCTTCGCAGAAACTTCAGGGCTAACTGGTTTACATTGTTCTTGAACTCCTTTTTGGTTGAGGAAAAAAGTCGGAAATGAAACTACCTTTAACATATGTACTTTGCAGTGTGTTGGCGGTCCCGGAAAAAAAGGTTTTGTTATGAGCTTAGGCAGTTACCTAGTTACCTAGTATTAGTCAAGGACTCAGAGAAGTTAACCTTGTGGCCTTTGAAGTTGTGTTAATTGAAGCATTGTAGCATAAATAGAAAGCAAGAACTAGTTGCAAAGCAGAAATTATATTGTTGATTCTAGCTGGCTACTGTTGTGAGATCCTTAAACTGATTTATATCATATATGTATGTAGCTGTTCTGTGAGACTAACTTCTGTACACCAGACAGCTAGATAAGTGCTAGGAAGTAATAGTTGCCTTCAAAAAAAATATTATAAATGAAAAAACAAGGGGAAAAGGAGGGAAATCTTGATGGTATTCTTCATCTTCCTCTTTTAGTGCTGCAGTTTTTAGCAACTAGAGCTCCGCTAGGAGGACTGGTCATCTCTAATTGGCATCTCGCGTGCAACCAGTACGAGAACCGAGCAATACCCACCCTAGCTCGGACCTTGAATCTTCCCCTGATATTATACTTGACCCTGTTGGTTTGGACTTGTCTTTGAAGCTCAATTGCAGGATTTGGAGGCAGATAAACCAAGCTGGATATTAGGTGAATCATTTCCAACCTTCCTTCTCCTGGTTTCTGACTAAACGGCTCCAGAGCTTGGATTGCTATCAGCCTGTCAACGAAGTAAAGCTCCACATCCAGGTAGTCAAATCTAATGGTGATTTTCCTGTTTGGGTTGGTAAAGTTTACTAGCAGGGTAAAATCTCCATTAAAATTTTCAGGAGAATCGAAGTAGATGGCATTGAGGTTTGCGTTCGAGACATCGAATGACGGGTACCTTGGCCTGATGACCAAGAAAGAGATCAGAGTCGCAATCCCCAAGAAGATTACAAGGAGGCAAAACAGTAGACACATTATTGCACTGCACCAAACGAAGGGGTGAGTTCTGCGAGGCGCATGAAGTAGAGGATCATTGCTCAGTAATCTGACAAAGGGTGCTGGTGAGTAGCTCATTGCAGGGCTTTTCAGACTTGCACCTTGCTTTGATATGGAGAAGGGGTTGGGAGGTGTAGGTGCACCGTGATGCCTTCGTGGCGGAGTCGGTATATTATGATGTTGCCTTTGGGGAGGTGGTGGAAGAGATGGCCTTGCCTCAGATGGGTTAGACATGACTTGGAAACAGCTCGGTCGTAGCGAAGCAAAGTGATATCAGTGCTCAGATATGAAAGCTAGAAGAACATTTCTTTCAACCCATTAACTGTTGTTAATGGGTAGTATGATTGATTTCTAAGCATAAAGCTCTTTAGACAATGGATAGCAATGAAGGAAGATCTAGAATGACTAATGCTGTGAGGTTGGTTAAACAAATGGGAGAAGGTGGATCAGACAAAAGTGAAAGAAGCAAAGAGCTTTTCTGATTGAGAGAGGGGGATGTAAGTGGACCAAGAGTGCTGCTTTTTAGATGGACAAAAGGTGGGAAATAAAGTTAGCCTCATATGTTTGAATCGTTTAATTAGCCCTTAAGAAATTTCAGGAAATTTGACCCACTTTCTGTACACTATTGTGCTTTCCTCGTGATGATTTTCTGACCCATGATCAGCAGAATAGACGGATGTGATTATGTAAGGATTATCTGCACAACACAGCATGGTGCATGTCCTAAGTTGTTCTGCTGCTTTAAAGTAGCAATACAGATTGTGGGGTAAAGTGTTATGGTTTATGTTTGGTTATAGTTTATGCAAAAAGTTTAATACGAGGCATCGTTTTCCGGATTAAGTGAAAAGGATCTCAATATCATATGCATGAATATACCAAGTAGCATGTAAGCATGGCTGCTTTTGGTATGGTAGTCGTAGCAATGGCAAGCAAGGGAAGCAAGCTGCCTATATCAACGGCTTAAAAACAATGTGCATAGTTCCGAAGGACCAGGGACTAAGTTAGGCGCAATAATCTAGTTTCTTCCTTTCTTCTTTTTGAGCACTATGTAGCAATTATGTACTTGTGTTATTGTGTATCACGATTGTCCAAAACCAAAAGCGTTACGTAATAAGTTAGGCGTAGAACTTGTGGATGTTTCGTATATTTTCTCCAATAATTTACATGCGTCGATTATTAGTTTACTACATGGGAGTGATGATGTGCAGCTGTTTTGCTTCATTTCTTGATCTAGATCGAGTTCCTGTGAAGTTTTGTTCAAAAAACAGAAATCTCTATGTGAGGACTATTATTTTTTTAGCAAACAATTATGTAGTAGTGTAGTACGAGTTTTAATTTTCATTATTAAGTACTTCCTCTTTTGTTTTTCATTTCAGTATATTTTGATTGGTACATTTCACGATTACGAGTTTTAATTTACAACTCAAACTGAAATCTCATTTTGGGCCTTTATACGCAATTTTACCAAAATATTTGTCTTAAAGACTTATATGGCCAATAAAACCAAAAATATGACAAACAATTGCTCATACGATACATGCATGTCCATATTATTCGTGAGATACGCAGTTAACCTATCAATATGTAGGAATAAATTCTCATAAGCTTTAACTATATGGACAACACTTTTTTAGCACATTTATGATCAAATCAAAAAAGGACATTCTTAAGGCCCTTTTTGTGAACTAAAACTAAACCCGACATCTCCTCAATCAACCTATCAGGCTTCTTACTCACACGTTTAGGTAAAAAAGGTGAAGCTACCGGTTGATCAGACATCTCATGTTCATCTTCCTCCCCAGCTGGAGAAGCAGCAACAAGACTAGAAAGTTCTGGATCGGCATCTCCTCGATCGTTGTTCGTGACAACTTGGAGATAGAGGATAGAGTCACTCATGTTGCACCTCTTTCTCAATATTGTTATTCTTCTCACAACCTGCAGACACAACATGAGAAAACATGGAATTTTTGTCAAAGTAACATCCCTGCTAATGATAACACGACCCTCTGACGGGGACCAAATCTTGAACCCCTTAACTCTGTCACCATATCCCACAAAGCATCCCTTCTTGGNNNTGCTATCTTTGACATGATAGTAAGCGCCACACCCAAAAACCCTTAGGTTGGAATAATCAGCTACAACACCGCTCCACAGCTCATAAGGAATCTTGCAGTCAATTCCTATATGAGGCCCACGATTAATCAGAAAACAAGCTGTCAACACAGCTTCAGTCCAGTACTTCCTAGGTAGACCTGCATTCGAGAGCATGCATCGAACTCTCTCCAACAGTGTAGAGCATGCATCGAACTCTCTCCAACAGTGTCTGGTTCATGCGTTCTGCTACACCGTTTGGCTGCGGTGTAGTCCTCACGGTATAATGCCTACCAATACCATTCTCCTAACAGAACTCATTGAACTCTCCCCCTCTAACTTTCCACCAAAGTCTTCCATTGCACAAAGACTTTAAAGACTTCACTCTTCTGCTTTAACAGCTTCAACCATGTGTACCTGGAAAAGTCATCAA
>CAAKMY010051513.1:0-18075 GCA_901111285.1 Corrigiola litoralis | reverse complement strand
TGCTTGAGGAAGTCGGTTTTTATATTTGTTCATACTAGTCAATTTCCAATCCTATCCATGTACCCCTTAATTAATTGTACTAACATCTTGATCAAGGACTCATGCTTCCCCATTATTGCATCCCAGAGTGGAACATTCCCTTCCAAATCTGAATGAGGAAAATTGTAAAATGTCGCCTAATCAGCTTAATTTTGTAGTCTTGACAAACACTACAAATCTTGACATATACATATCTACTCAATATAAGAATTGTCATACATAATTTAGCACACTAGCACATGCTTTTTTGTCTCCATGATGCAGTACAGGACTCTCTTTCTGACGACTGCCCCTAGAGACTTCTAGAAGCCTATCTATGATGTTTTGTCCACAGGCGCACTCTCTTTCAAGTCAAGTACATTTAACATGTAGGGAGCCAATTCAAATTCCATGACGATTGAGAAGTTTCCTAGGGAACGATTTCTCAAAATGCAGTATGTAATCGTAAAAAGTTGTCGATTTTCAACTGACATAAGAGACTAAGGAATGAAGGCCACCAATGACATTATGACATGCATGAAAACAAGACAGTTATACTATCTGGTGAAAGTTTGCGGAATATAGCTTCTCTATACAGGTTGTAAACATACCTTTGATATTTGGATCTGCACCATATGCAAGGAGGACAGCAGCACAGTTTTCATTTCCTTCTGTTGCTGCAATATGCTGGCATGCGCGTTATCAGAAAGACGAAGGACAACCAAAAACCGTGTAAGAAAGGATTTAAAGAAGTTTACCACAATACTTATATTGTTATCAAATTCAGAACCCAGGGGTTGGTTACAACTGAAAAATGAGAAGATACTTTTCAAACATAGGCAGGACAATCTGCAGTGTTCTGAGTAAACTCTACATACCAGAGCAGTGCGTCCATTCATGTCAGGCTCGTTTGGATCGGAGCCTCGTCTTAGCAAGTGTTGCAACAACGGTTCGTCTCCTCTTGCTGCTGCAAAACATAAACTCAGAGGCAAATCCATTTGACCTTGAGCTAGCATTTTTTCTACATCTCTAAGAACAGATTGCAACAATGGGTCATCCTGCTCTTTTAAATGCTGCTAGCCAGAAGCATGATGTTAGTAATTAATCATCATGGAGAACACAATCATAAGAATACTTTTGGCATTTCCATATGATAAATATTGATAACAAACTGAACCGATTGCTTCAAGCACATACCTCTAGGAGATTATTCATGATAATTGCACCATCTCCAACATTCGCTCGTACAAGATTCAAAAGGGCAGTACGATTCAAACGCAGCAACTGGCACAATCTCTTGGTGCGAACACTAAAGAGCTGAGGTCTATAACAAAGAACACCTATCTCCCCACTGATATCCCCTGACTTAACCTCCTTAACAACCTGTGAATAAATTGTCCAATTAGACACAGTAACTTTCAAGTAGCTCCCAGTGACAGCTTGACAAAATTATTTGCAAAATGATATGCACATCTTCTCCAGTGACTTGCCTGTTCAACCCCATGTCTTTGCAAGACAGATTCCTGCAAGGAATACTTAGATCAGATGCTAGAAACTCTTCAGGCATAACTAGTACTACTAATCAGTGATCGCTAATCCCAATTCTCAGGTTAAAAAAAAAATGCTATACTAAATGTTCAAGTCGAAAAACGCTTATATATGTCTCAATTGCTCTTATAATGTTCAGGTAAAAAATGCTAATCCCAATTCTCAGGCATAACTCTTCAGGCATGCTCCCTATGTGTCTCAATTGCTTTTCATCTCACTGAATGATAGACTCAAGTTAGTTTCCTGCATTCAGGATAAGGACTTGAAGGCCACATGTCCATTCTCATGCTAAAACGCTTATATATCACACACACAGTTTTGAATGTATGGGATGCATGAAAGTGATTATGTTCAAAAGGATGATAATAGTAGTTCTCACCATTGCACCATGCACTAGTACATATAGATCCGTCGGAGCTTCGTTCTGCAAAATCACATCTTCTTTGGGAGGAAAGTACTCAGCTTTCATCTCTGAAACCTTGAACATGGGAGGAAAAAAGAATTGTGTCACTTGACCTGTATTTTGAAAGAACATGAATGAGCAAACTTGGGTATGTCTATCAAAGCACAGCCTGCAAATATAGCCAAAGTCATGAAGAAAGTGGGGGAAACTTGAATCTGAAATCAGTATCCATATAAGATCACATCACCAAACAGTCCACTTCAATAAATTAAACTGGAACATGCAAACTGAAGTACATTTAGAGGAGTAACAACCACAAAGAATTCAATTATCATCAGTGCACAGATCTGCGTAGTCAAGGTGAAGGCAACAAACTTAGTATCCAAAAAACAGCATAACCATGAATGAGGTTCCAATACTCTAATGTACAAAAATGCAGAAGATGAATGAGGAAGATCCTCGTGATTCTTGACTCTATGCACACGCTAAGGATTCAATTCTCAACTGCGAGAACATGCCTATGATCTACGCAAAATGCTCAGTCTCTGCTCATGTATTAGAACTCTCTAAAGGCAAGTTCTAATATCGAGTGTATAACATAATAAAACTGATGATGCAGGCAAAGGATATTGAGGAAATGAAAACAAACCAGCTGGAAGAGCAGGTCATTTGATACTCCTCGAAAGAGATAGACCTTATCAAGCAGCGAATAGAAGAGATAATGTGATATACTTGATTTAATTGCCTTGGGAAGCGATTCAAGAACCTCTTGCTGTTGCAACCCTTCTGAATCAGCTCTGTATTTCAAACACAAATGAGAAAGCATTTGGTCTTGGAGGCGAACAGGAAGCCTGTTTCTTATCGCGAAATTGGAGGTAGCTTGAAGTGTGTCCCTCTGTGATTCCACAAAAATCCGAAACAGAAACCTTTTAACATTGTCAGATAGAAGATAAGAACCTCTGTGTCATTGAACAAGTATACTATGCCTACCTGCCTTGTAAATTGTAGTTATTTGGCCACTACAAAATTTCACTAGGAAAAATGCAATCTTAGCATCATATTAATTAGTAGCATCTGGTGAAAAGAGTAGTGAGTGTGTACTTACAAAGTTTCTAGTTCGACTAGTTCCATCGACCACCAAGTTTGTCATATTTCCTATCAAGTATGCAGTCAATCCAAGATTGAAGAGCATATAACAGATGTCGAATATCATCTCCCTTATATTCACAGGGTGCAGATCACCATATCCAGTTGTCGTGAGCGTAGTAATTGACCAATAGATTGATGTCACATAACGATTCCACAAATTCTTCGTCTGGAAGTTCTCCATTGAAAGAGCAATCCAAGTCTTTTTGGGGTCATGATAATTGGCTGCAAGGTAATAGTAAAAGCAGGCAGCACAATGAACTGTGAAAAGAGTCACCTACAGAAGATATAGTACAGACAATAATGAGAATAAGCATCCATTTCAACATGGCAAAAGTGGCCAAACTTCACTATATAGTATATACTCACAATAACAAGCTTACAGCACCGGATCCAAAAGTAGCTAACGTATCGATCTTTCTCCAATCTGTGAATGAAGGATACTATAAGTGACTTTATATTCATAACTTATAGTCCCTACTTCAACATACTAAGAAGATACCTGGAAAACATCTGACTGACTCTGCGCAGGCGCCAAAGACGTAGCATATTGTAGAGGCCATAAGTTTGGACCTTGTTACGGAGAATTATGTCTACAAGTTCTGAAGGAATTGTTGATATGGTATCAAAGACAAACCAGGTCCTAATGTACTTCCAAGCAATTTTATTGCGATCATCAACGAGGAGATAAGTTTGTGGATCAAGATACGCAACAAAGAAGGTCAAGATAATATCAATAGCAAAAAGTCCATTAACAACATTATCAGCTATAGCAAGACCCTTTATCGATGGTTTTTCCAGGAACCCGAATTCAAATGGACAAACCCATGCCGTGTAGATGACCAAAACAACAAGAAACATCACCCAGGATCTGCATAAATCATTGTTACATTATCAGCCATTCAGTTTTGCAAAGAAGGGTAGCACACTAATAATTTAATGTACCATCCAGATACACTGCTAGCTAGGTGCTAAGAGTCTACGAAAACTTAGTTGCTCAGATAAAAGTAGATTGTTTCACTAGCCATTAGTAGTTCTTTTAACCTATACTTCCTTTTTTTCTACCACGCTTATCTACCTTATCATACCATTTTTCAAAATTTTGGGCTGCAGTTGCTACCCATTGTTACCTTCCCCCTCCACCCCTACATGTAAGTTTTGTGTTAGTTCCTTTCAGTTCCTATTGATCAGGAATTCGTTGCCTTTTCTTTAGGAAGTTTCAATTCTTTTGAATTCCTTACTTCCTTTCAGTTCACTTCAACGAGTTTCAGTCGAAGAGAATAAGACCTGAATGAATGTTAGTTAAAGGTTTAGCAGTCTCTATGAACAAGTAAACTAGCGGTTCAAGTGGATGTTGAATGCTAATCAACATAACGAACAACTGAACAAGCTCATTCATCAAAATAAAATGAGGTAAAACTAATATTGCTAGGAATGAATATGATCGACGTGAGGAGATGACAGTAAGTATCAAACTAATAACAAGTTAAATTGGCCAATGCACTATGATGATCCAAAGTAAACCAACTAAACTTTGGTCCAAAAACAATGCGTATCATCAACATTACCTGTAACGAGCATCAAAAGGGGACACAATGAAGCCACGTAGACGGACGCCGCGGTTGCTACGAGCACCAAGGGAGGGGAGCACGCCATGTGAAAGACTATATTGGCTTGTTCCATGATGACTTCCTTCCAATGATGTTAGTAGTTCTACCTCGTTCATTTTTTCACCACAAACTTTATCTCTAAGCCAACCCCTCTTCATCATCTTCCTTTCCCTTATGTTTTCACTACATTCTGGCCTTACCCTTCTTATAAATTTCGTTAGTCTTCACTTGGCCAAAGAGAGTAACATTTCTCACTATATTTAGTTTGACTCTAGGTAGGATGATCTGTGATTCTGTTCAGTTATTTGGTCACAGGTGTAGGCGACAGTTTCTCGTAGTTTTTGCGTTGAATACGTGATCATTATGGTTCAAATATGAATGTTGTTGTTCTTGACTTATTATGGCCCAAGTCCACAACTAGTCTAAGTATTTGATAAAAACTACACGTTTGAAGTGAACTTAATTCAATAGAATTTATTACAATTTACAATTATTATATAGACAGACAAGTAATTAAAATTCACTCAATTTTAAACTCATATATTAAAGAATTTTTCAGGTTTATTTAGTTAATATGCACATTTTCTGAAATTGATGATAGAACTGAAAGAGGTTAAGGGAGAACTAAGCTTCAAGTTGGATTGAATAAGTTATTATTATAGAAGACAAAAAGATCAAGTAGTAGGAGCAAAGGGGTTGTAAATGAGTCTAGTCGCGCTCAGCTAAACTCGACTCGACTCGACTCGTGAACTCAAGCCTCGTATTTTTTAGCTCGAGTCGAGCTCGTGAGCCCGAATCACAGGCGAGCTCGACAAAAACTCAAAAAATTTGAATTTTACTACAATTTAAAGTTGATATATTTCACATATGTATATGTATATAAAAAATATAAACATAAAAATTAGCATATAAAATTTCTATGAAATACTTTTTTAGAAAATCGAGTATCTCGCAAGTATTTCGAGTCGAGCTTGGGTTTAGTCGAGTAGGCTCGTTAGAAACTTGGGTCAAGTTCAAGCTCGAGTAGCTCGCGAGCGATCTCGCCTCATCTACACCACTGGGAGCAAGCTTGGACCAACGATTCCGACTTCGAATATGATACCACCTCATGTAAAGCTCCAATATACCAAGAAAAAAATTTTGAGCATTATTGATGCAGGAGCATCACCAACAACACCATCTCATACTCACACACTCGGCATATCACATAAGCCAAGCAAGCAACTGCACACACACTCAGCTCACATGCCTGCTTGATCAGTCAAGTTCGGTGACCTCAAGCTTAAGGTCAAAAGCACAAGTAAAAGCTCTAATCAACTCAGGAGAGTCCATCACTATAAGGATCATTTTTGTCCAAGATAACTTGTGCTAATTCTGCCTTATTCATCCACATTTTGCTAATCACCATCAGACTGTCTAAACTATGCTATATATAGACTGTTTTTGCTGCTTAAGGCTAATGAAGCCTTAAAACTCTGTTTACTAAATGGCTCGACCATATTAGCTGTGATAATGAGAACAAAGATAAGAGCACCCCCCCCCCCCCGCCCCCCGAGGAAAGCTTCTAATTGGCCCCTGCAGTCAGAAAATCAACCACTAGGCAGCAGCCCTAAGCCCTAGTGTTTCTTTGTTTTTCTTTATTTTTAAGCTGAAGTAATGTAATTTTGTAAGTCTCTTTTGTACCTCTTATGCTCTGTATAAAGAGCACAGTATTTCGAATGAAAACAAGACATCATTACACACAAAACATTCTCAAACAGGAGTACAACTCTGTTTGCTGTCAAAACCTGTGTTTCTGTTCTTACTAAGCTTAGACATTTAGTAAGTGTCCTGAACCAGTAACTTCTCAATCTTGGGGTGGATATCTCGAGTGGGTGTGGGTTTGTCTAAACAAGAAACAATCAGTCTAGGGAGGATTCCATGGAGGGGTTGTTTAATTCAACTATCAAACAGTGAGGAGTCCTGTTTAATAGAGTCATATCAGTCATGCTCTTCAGTTCATATTTCTGTTACTTTCGTGCATTTTCTGAGCCTGTGTTTCTGAGGTTCTTAACATCACCTAAGAGAACACTTTATATAAGTAAAATTCTTAAATTTTAAATCAAAATACCTGGAATTCTCAACTCAGGGTATTTTAGTTAGTTCAATAGTATTTCTATTCAATCAGACTAGCTTCCTTGCAAGTGGTCTGCATCAATTATACTTTCTTGTTCTAGATATATTTATTGATTTTAACTTTCCATGGTCGAAACTATTCCCTCAAACAATTGTCTCGTAGACCGTCGATGGTTTTGCATTGAGTGGTGATGATCTCCCTTAGAGCGGGCCAGTGAGCCGGTTCACCCAGCCTAGACCTGCCCCACCATGTGCGCGAAAAAGAAAAGTACAATAGTGCCACCAGAATCCAGGCTCGGGTACAAATAAAAAAAAAAAATAAAAAAAAACAAGATTTGGATTGTAAAGCTCCAGGCCCTGCTCCTCCACACTATGTGACCACTCCGAGCCAGAGAGGCTCAGGCGGTCACGCCTGGCCCTAACGTGCCTATGGACAGCTTTAGTCTTCCCCCTTTCCATAGTCCTTGTATTTATTTAGTTACGTATCTCTTCCTTTAGAAGGACTTTGTGGTTCAACTGGCCTAAGCGTTTGGCATCTGAAAAAAAAATTGGCTATAGCCTGCTATTTCTCTCAAAAATATCTTCTAGTAGCAATTTTTGGTTATGCAAATGGAGCTACATACAAAGTATTGAACATGGGTCTAATTGAGCATTAGTAACATGAAAAACTACTTGGAAACAAGTTTTGAATAAGTTGTGATCATGTTCAGTCTCTAAAGCAAATCTTTAGAAAATGCTCAATGTGCAATTGTATAGAATTCCAGAATACTTTTGTACAATTATATCATTACACAAGTTACATTGTCATACTGAGACATTATGGTTTACAGTCAAATGAAAATGGACCTTTTGCAGCAGTCCCTTTGCCTTCATTTACGCATTACTCTCATTATCATCGTTCATTCTTTAAATGTTATGAATACGCAAATCCATAACAAGTATATATAATCTGAACGATGACGATGCTAGTCATGTATAGAATGAAGATCACATATGTATGTACTTAGTGAAAAAAGTAGGCCAAGAATATACCAAAAAATTTGCCTTCCAGTTCCAACAGGTATCATTTCCTGTATCTGGGGCAAACAGTTCAAAAAATGAAGAAAACCTTGCCAATACTACGAGCTCCGGGGTATTGTATTTTTGTCATCACAAAATAGACAAAGCTGATCACCATCTCTAATGAGCTCTACTTCATCTATTTCAGCTCCATCAATAGTTAATACTTTAGTACAGTGGCACCCGAACTTTTTGCTCCCGATTTCAAGTAGTTCTTGCATTGTCTCAGGCAACCTAACAAGCTTCATGGCCTCGCTCCTTCCCGGGCATCTAAGCGTTACTCTGGCAATTTGGTTTCCTGGGAGGGGAGAGTTTGTAGCGCCGTTGTCCTCAGAAGTTGTCGTTGTCTCACCTGATAAAGGCGAATAAGTTTGTCATTGGCCAACAATCAGGTATATATGCTCGTGTGGACTCTGATCAAAGCACAATCTTTTACTAAGCGCATTTTCTTCCGTGGATAGCTAGCTAGCAAAAGTTTCTTCTAGAATTCGACAATCTAACAGTTGGAGGAACATAGAAAGTAAACAATTAGCAACTCAGTTGTTTTTCAGCTATTTACAGTGGCATTAGAGATTTTCATGTAAGTTCAGATTTTCATTTTATGTAAAGCTGACTTTGATTTCATCCTTTCTTTTTCTTTTCTGTCGATCTTTTTGACGAAGGATGCTATCTATTTGTGATAAAGAAGATAAATTCTTACCTCTGGAGGCAGCTGATACGAATCCAAATAGTGAATTTCGGAATGTGTTCACTTGACGTCTAGGGTGCTTGTTAACCTGAGTCATGACACGTTCACTTGGAGGAATATCCATCGAGCCAGTACTCGGGTACTTCTGAATGCGAAAAGTAAGAGCAGGCCCCCTTCTTGGATCTTTGGTATTGGAAAGTATGCTAGGCTCTTTCTTTGAATCAAATAACACTTGTAGCTCTTCATTCCCATGAAAATCAGCCAAAGTCCTTGGTGTCCATCCATGAGCATCAAATTTGTCAATATCTGCTCCTTGCTCTAGAAGGAATTTAACCATATTGGTGTTTCCACTAGTAACTGCAGCATGAAGTGGTGTAGTTCCATTGCTACTGACTAACGTTACATCTCCGCCGTGTTGCACAATCTCCTTTAACAGCTTCATATTATCTTGCTCTATGGCATAGCAAGCATATTGAGGCACGTTACCTGAAGCTAGAGTGGCACCATGGTCTACGAGTAGCTTGATCAAGGATTCATGCTTCCCTAGCATTGCATCCCAAAGTGCGACGTTGCCTTCTGAGTCTGCTTGAGAATAACATGTCAATTGGTTCTTATAAGGTCCATTTTACAAGCTCTTGAACAATAATGTAGACCTCATCAAGACATCAAGTATTTCTGGCAATTAAATGTTACAAATATCGATTATGCTCTAACACTGTAAAGCCTCACTTGTTATGAAAAAACTGAAAACTACTACACGGAGATGTGTGATACTTGGATAAGGACCTATAGATATGTTATATGATTCAACTTTCATGTATAGGACCAAAACGGAATACAAAATAAAAGAGTGCGGAGTCCTCTTTGGTTTAACTTCCCAGGAACAAAAAGGAAATGCCCCAAAATGAGTCCTTATGTATCCCTGAAGAAAACATGAGTCCTAGAGTGCATTTCAAAGCTTAAAAGCACATTAAAGAGTCAGGTACAGCATTGGACTGTACGATACAAACATGGTAAAGAGTAGAGTAGTGGAAGCGCCTAGAATTATCACACAATGCATCTCAGTGCACATTGTCAACATACCTCTAATATTTGGATCTGCCCCATACGAAAGGAGTGTAGCAGCGCAAATTTCATTTCCACTTGCAGCTGCAATATGCTGGTGCACGTATTAACAGAAAAGGGAAGTAGTTAAAATGAAAATTTTCCAAAAAAGAATCTGGAATTCTACATAATAACATTACAAAAAGCTATTTTCATAAGCAATATTTGAGCTAATGCCTACATGATAAGGTGTTCTTCAACTGTAAATTGGACAATAATCACAAAAAAAATATAAAAAATCATAAGCAACATATGACCACTCCCCATGACGAATGAAGATGAAAAAGACAAAGCAATCCAACATACCAGAGCAGTGCGCCCATTCATATCTGCTTCATTTGGATCAGAACCTCGTCTCAGCAACTGTTGCAACAGTGGTTCATCTCCTCTGGCAGCCGCGAAACATAAACCCAGAGGCAAATCCATTTGACCTTGAGCTAGCATTTTCTCAACATCTCTGAGAACAGATTGCATCAATGGGTCATCTTGCTCTTTTAAATGCTGCACCGGGAGCAAAAAATTATGTTTGTAGTCAGTAGTTAAAACATGAGAACGCTTCTTAGCTCACATGGCATCTAGCTCCCAGACCAACCTTCCCCATATAACCAGCTGCGGACAGGGTTCAACTCTTTCTGACTCAATTTTCATGTGAAAAAAAATAGAGTTGCCAACAGACTCCGCCTGCAGCCTGCTCCAATCTGCTTATTTCCAAGGATGATAGGGAGGGACAGGATGGATATCAATTTGGTGGCCACCCTCACACATCGATATATCAACCCCTTAAAATAAGGGAGTTTCAGAATTCATGTGACTATGTTCTGGCCTCACATTGAGTTTGAAGGCCTTCCTTAGTTCCTTAACATCCAAGATTCCAAGTAGATGAAAATAACTAGTAAGACTTTTATGCAATGAACACCAAACACACTAACCTCTAGGAGATTATTCATGATAACTGCTCCATCTCCAACATTTGCCTGGACAAGATTTAGTAGGGCAGTACGATTCAAACGTAGCAGCTGACACAACCTCTTCGTGCGAACTGTGAAAAGTTGCGGTCTATAACAAAGAACGCCAATCTCCCCGCAGACATCTCCTGATTTAACCTCTCTGACAGTCTATTGATAAAATTTACAGTAAGGAACCACTTGAAAAAATTGTCTAAAATAATGATGCGTGTATTCACCAGAGACTTGCCTGCTCAACTCCATATCTTTGCACAATAAATTCCTGCAGAAAACGCTTAAATTAGATGACAGAATTTCGCTGTTTTTAAGTTGGACATAAACAGACATTAAGTTCAGCAATATACAGGTCCCATGAGGGAAATGGCAATTATAGCTTGCAAGTATGTGTATGCATCAATAACTTTTGTGCATTCTCACCATGGCACCATGGACTAGCACATATAAATCCGTAGGCGCTTCATTCTGTAAAATGACATCTTCCTTCGGAGGGAAGTACTCAGCTTTCATCTCTGAGACCTTAATGAGATAGAAGAAAAAAAAGACAACGAGAGTTGTGAGGAAAAATTGAAGGACAAGACTATTCAAAGTGTTAGAGATGCAGACCTTGCAAAAGGTTATGCACATAAAATAATTAGGCTCAATTACAGAATCAAATCCAATCAACATATGATGCCTAATACATCTCGACTGCTGACTTTTACACATCAGCGGAGCTTAGCCATGATACACCGTCTCTATGCAAATAAGACTGCATCAACAATATTGTATTTCAGCAGAAATCAGGAGAACAGAAACTTAAAGAATGAACCCACAAATGCAGAGAATTTGATGCTTTCCAAAACCAATAAAAGAATAGGAAGAATGAACGAAGAGATAATCTTGATGATTCGTGTCTTGACACAAACATTCCAGAAATCATTTCTTTAACTGTCAAATGTTCCGAGATATAGTAGTAGAAAACAAAAGAGCATGTCTACAACAGGTACCAGACTGCTCAACTTTTATGTATGCTCTAAAATGTTGTTTGTAATACACCAAAATGGTAACATACCAGCTGGAAAAGCAAGTCACTTGATACTCCACGAAAGAGATACACCTTATCGAGCAGACCATAGAAGAGATAATGTGATATGCTTGATTTAATTGCCTTAGGAAGGGATTCAAGAATCTCTTGCTGTTGCAAACCTTCTGAATCAGCTCTGAACTTCAAACACAAGTGAGCAAGCATTTGATCTTGGAGGCGAACAGGAAGCCTATTTCTTTGAGCAAAACTTGAAGCAGCTTGAACTGTGTCCCTCTATGATCCGACATAAATCCACAACAGTTGACATGTTAGCATGAGCAACTGAAGACGAACATTAAAGTCGTTTCAGGTGTTTTGGTCCTCAATTCAAACAACTTTCTCACAGAACCTATTCTGTCAATGTTTCAGATCAATTTTATATTCAAGTTAACAAGTGCTCCCTCTCTCCCATTGGATTCACCACATTGTTCAAATTTCTCCTCACATTTTTTGAACAATGTCGAGAATCCAATGGGACAGAGGGAGTAACTGATAGGTTAAAATAATTAAAATCTTAGATTTCAGATCTTGACTCCCAAGGGAGTTATTCTTCATGTGAAAACTTGTAGTCAAACCGAAAAGAAATCAGAACCAGCACTGTGTACAATAATAACATATAGATCATTACAATGACTAATTAATTATGCAGAAGAGATTGGTTTTAGCAAGAATGAGTCAATGAGCATACTTACAAAGTTTCTAGTTCGGCTGGTACCATGAACCACTAAATTGGTCATATTTCCTATCAAGTATGCAGTCAGGCCAAGATCGAAGAGCATATACGAGATTGTAAATATCATCTCCCTTGTATTTACAGGGTGCAAATCACCATAGCCAGTTGTACTGAGTGTGGTGATGGACCAGTACATTGATGTCACATACTGACGCAACACACTTGCAGTCTTGAAATTTGGCAATGAAAGAGCAATCCAGGTCTTTTTCGGATCATGATAATGGGCAGCAAGGTAGTAGTAAAAGCAGCCAGCAGAATGCACCGCGAATAGAGTCACCTATAAACAATATCTATGCTCCGGTGAGAAAATCCCTTCACAAAGTATTTATGTAGGAGCAAAATAAATGAAACCTGAATCTTGTACTCACAAAAACAAGCTTACAGCATCTGACCCAAAAGTAGCTGAAATTTCGATCTTTCTCCATCCTGCGAAGGATAAGTAACTTGAGTTTGCGGAAATTCAGATACAAAACACATTTGCATATGGCAAGTTATAGATAGTTCGATCCATTACGACAATGCCAACAGAGTTACCTGGAGAACATTTGACTGACTCGACGAAGACGCCAAAGACGTAGCATACTGAAGAGGCCATATGCATGAATGTTTTCAGGGAGTATCTTCACCACAAGTTCAGAAGGCGTTGTTGATATGGTATCTAAAATAAACCATGTCCTTAGATACCTCCAAGTAATCATCTTTCGATCATCAACAAGGAGGTAGCTTTGTGAATCAAGATAAGCGACAAAGAAGGTCAACACAATGTCAATTGCAAACAGTGCATTGACTACATTATCAGCAATAGCAAGGCCTCTTATTGGCTTCTGAAGGAACCCAAATTCGAACGGGGACACCCATGCTGTATAGAAGACTAGAAACACCAAAAATGTCTCCCATATTCTGCATCAAATCATTGTTGGAAAATCAGAATAATTCAGTGTGTAATTTTTGTACAATGCAAAAACTCCTTGTGTCCTGTATATTCATTAAGCTCATTACCATAATTTCGCTAGAGTTAATGTAAAATGGACTGAAAAAATTATAAATAGAGTTGAAACTGGTTCCGTAGTAGAAAAGATAATACTCCGTCTATCCCCAAATGAGGTTCTTACTTTGTTGTCGTGGTCCTTAATACACAACTTTGACCACTATTTTTTTCTATTTATATACGGAGTACTAGTTTTTTAGAAAGATTCATACTTTTGAAAATAAGTTCTGAAGACAAATGTAAATATTTTAGCGTCACATTACAATTATTTATATCTATTAGAAATTTACTGTCAAAGTGTTATAAGTTTCACTCCATAAAAAAGAGTAAGAACTTTTATTTTGGAATAGATCGAGGGAGTTGTTGCAAGTAGACAAGAGTTAATGGCGGTCGGCCGAAATTACATAATTTGGTATGAGGTTATAAATTACAGGAACCGTAGCGATTAATGAAAGTTTGTATGCGATAATTTTACTTTGAATGTTCTAAGGTGCATGCCCATGTAAAATCACTTTTTCTTCGTCTACTTCCAAAGACACTTACTACCACCTCTAGAATCAGAGTACGAGAGAGTGGTTATGGAAGTTAATGAACAAAAAACCATACTACTTAGGCAGTCAGGCCCCGAACGTTACTAAGATAAACGTTAGCACCTATCAATCTATCATCATCTCTTATAAAGCGTAAATTTTAATTTTGTTTTTTTTTTTTGTTACTGAGATATGATCTTGTAATAGGCTGTAGCTTTTGGACCTACTAATTAATATATCTATTCTATTCCTTCCAAAAAAAAGCGTAAATTTTACTCATTAGAATTGAATTGAGTCAAATGGTCCAGTCTATATTTACATGTTTCGGTCATTCAGCTACATTAAATATTAATTATATTCATACTCAAAATTTTCATAGATTAGTTAGGGTCATATTCAAGTCAAAAGTTACTTGAATTATAATCTTGAAGTTGAATGAGCTTATTAGAACTAAACTAAAAATTAACGTTATTAAAATTAAATGAAAGTGAAATTTATGTTGTTGCATTCCAAATATATATTACGGCCCCTAGCGAGCTCCATTATCATGGACATTTAAAAGGTACAACACGTAAACTTATATGTAAAGTCATTTCTAATCTCTCTATTGACGACCTTGTACCAAACCAACCATGAGTGTAAGAAAATCTCGTCTATCTCCCAATTGCATTGGATGATCAAACCAAGAATTGCATGCAACACGAGCAATTTCCCAAAGTACCACCAAAAATCATTACAAGAATATTACTCGACTCCAACAACACAAAGCATATGTTAAGATCTCTCTGGACCAGGGTCCGAAACTTATCTATATCACTGCCCTCTGTAGCTCCCTTACCAAAAAGAAAAACTCTAAGAACACAGCGAAATTCAGAACATGGACACATGCAAGAATGAACATACTTGTAACGTGGATCAAAGGGAGAGATGGTGAAGCGCCTTAAGATGACACCGCGGTTGCTGCGAGCACCAAGAGAGGGAAGCACTCCATTGGAGAGACTATATTGGCTTGTTCCATCTGCAGAAGTGTGCTCTTCTTTCTCCTTCAAATTCTCCCCGCAAACCTTACTCTTTATCCAGTCCTTCATCTCTCAATCTTTGTTTTTCTTTGTTTCTTTCTCCTCTGCTGTATTCCCTTGTATGGCCATCTTTGAGCTTTTATATTTTATGTTTATAGGAAGAAATAAATTAACATTTTTAAAAACTTTGGATCGGTTGATGATGATCTTCTCTGGCGCTTCTTTTTTTATTCCCTTGAATCTTAGGCTATTTGATGGTTGACTTTTGAGTTCTATGATCACAGTTAACTTTTATAATGTTTTCAATTTATCCTTTGGCTTACGTCGTAAGGTTGTATACACTCCATTTTGAGTATGGAAAATGAGATAGCGTTACTATAATACTATGCCTTTCAAAATTGATGTTATCTTTTTACATGTATTATTATATTCTACATCAAGTCCTCATATAAAAGAGCGATAGTTAAAGTAATTAATATCATCTAATGACGTTCTATTATTGTCTTTTGAGTATTCATAAACGAGTGTTTACCCTACTCCGGATCCAAATTGTCTTCTAACACTTTATATTTGTCTTTTATTTGGATTTTGTATGTTAATACAAAGAATGATAATAAATATGTCAAAACATAAATATGGATTATATACCGTATCAGGCAATTTAATTCATATATAATATGATTATGTCATAATATTGTACCACAAATGTTATTTGTTGTAGCACTTAAATGGATACCACCAGATTGTACAATATAGGTTTCCTTGTTTGGTTGACGAAATCACTGAAAAGCTCATGAAAGTCAATTACCTTTTCCACTAATATAAGAGCGTTATGTGTGAATTTCATCTTCTTAACTAAGTAAATAACTTCATGCACTTTTTGTACATTTCTAATTTGTTAAGATTTCGACTTTAGACATTTCCCAAGTGTGATCAATGAGTATCTTAAATTCACCACCTGGTGGGTGGTAATGATCATGTTCTTTCCGAGAAAGGAAAATAGACTAAAAGAGAGTGGCTTGATAAATAAATGTGGTACGAGTATTTTATAATTTATACCACACTATTACAGTTATTGGTCGGTGTTGTTACATAACGGTACCACCGGTGTTGATGTATACATACTGGTCGTTGACAATCTTTTCATTGTTCATGTGACTAGTAGTGATTGAGCATTCTATGGTCTATGTGCATTATAGGATTAAGTCAGTAATATATGTGGCCTTCCGAAAGAAGAAAGGTCATGAAAATTGTTTGTTTTTGTTTTGGCAAATATCATTGAAAATGGTTGATCCATACAAGGATAATGTCTTTTATGCCATCATGGATTAATCAACACAAGTTTGATTAGTCTATTGTGCACAGTTGACACAGTTCTTCAAGATTTCAGGTTTTATCAAAACTTGATATATACGCATGGCTAGTCACTAGTCAGCTAGATGTTGTTAAAACTTGTCTTTCGTTGGCTCTATTGACTTGTTCATATTAAGTGGCCGAGGTACAGAGTGTTTACGATTTTGCCTCTAAACAAATTGCAACACGCGCGGTAAAGGTAATGTAATAATTGGTTTTTAAACATATTTGAGAATTGTATCATATTCGAATCCTATAGCTAGGTACTACCAAACTGCAACATGGAGGAAATTTTTGGCCACTGAGATTAAAAGCTAGATCGGTTGAATGTTAGCGGTTAACCACTTAACCGTTATTTTTAAGGTGCTTCATATGATTGATTGAGTATAAATCTAACAGCTCGGTGGTAACTTTTTTGGTAGTACGTGTACGTTTTTTTTGAGTCGGGCACTCGTGGACTGTTGTAGTCTTGTAGTTTTGTACTCTTGTAGACTATAGTGACTAACATACCTTACCTTGTACGGTAGGTTACCTGTGAGAGAAAGTAGATAATGAAGGGTAAGACATCATGGAGTCATGCTGTGCTTATGATTCAGAAAAACCTTTGTTGAGAGAGCTAGCTAGAGTTATCTCCGAAAGCATCTCACACATGTGAGTATATGACTCGTGAGAGCTCTTTAAAGCGCTTAGTATGACTGTATGAGACACCTCAAATACTATTTTCTAGAATTGGCATTAGAGTGAACTGTTTTATATCAATGGAAATGAAATACTGATAAATTTAGTCATTTTAGATAAATAAATTAAAAGTCATGTAATGTAATATTGGACTCATACAAAACGTATGTGCTCCAAATCTCTCCAATCAAACTTACCACGTGTTGAACAATAAATTTTTTTATTCTTAAAGTCTAGTATGCATGAGGGTGTATAATTTTAAGTAAAAAATTGTTTAAAATAGTCAATTTTTGACTTAAAGTGATAACTTTTATTATCATGTTAATAAAAAAAGTTACTTATCTTAACTCAAAAAGAGACCATTTAAAACGATCTTTTCTAACAATTTGTGTTTTTTTATTTGATGAAAAGAAGCTTATATTACAAAGTCCCTATAAGATCGAGTCTCAAATATCTCAATTAGAAGACTATACTTCCAAAAAGTTCTAACCATTGAAAGATCTCTTGAATCTTCTATGTATTCTGTGATTTTGTAATAGTCCACCGTAATAGCTTGTGACAATATAACTTGATCGAATAACAACAAAATCAAACAAAAAGAAATTATGAAGAAAACATTTAGCTAGAATAGCAACTAGTCAAAGAAATGTTTTTTCATCTATCCATGCAGGTCACTATCTCGAACACGAAATCACTGTATGATACAGACCATCATTGTTTTTCAAGAACCAATAATTATATGATTAGCTGGAGGTTCCACTACTATAGGATACCCTGATATATCAACTTTCTACAGGTAAAAGATTGCTCTAAAAGACTAAATCTCTCTTTCAAAGAGATTGTCGTAAGTATTATATTATTTAATTTTTGCATCAATTAATGAAGTTAAATACAATTTCTTCAATGTAATGATTTTGACAGAATTTCAAAGTATGCAATCTAAAAATGTATTAAATATTTCATCTAGCTAGATTCCATTATATCGCCCATTTTCAATTAGAAAAACCTTTTTCCGAAAATTTAGGGGCTATTTGGCAACGTTTTTTGTGTTTCTA
>CAAKMY010051506.1:19259-45502 GCA_901111285.1 Corrigiola litoralis | reverse complement strand
TAACATAATTACATTATGTACTCTATTAATTAATTATCTCAAAAAATATTGCAAAACATTTTAGAGATAGGTTCCTTTTATAAGTACATTAGGCATTTTCTATTTCTTTACTAGATTAAAGGATGTATGGGTAGCTTTATATTCATCATAGAATTGCATGAAACATATAATTTTGGACCAACAAATGGTCAAAATGTTGTTTTTTAACTTATACGGCATATTAGATGTGTGAGGTTAGCATACAAAAAAATAAAAAAGGATGTGTGACGTAGGCTATGTTTTATATTTCTATTTATTAAAAAAGGAAACCTGATCAGCTCATGATTGACAAATTTATTATCCAACCAATAACTGGTGACTTGTCAAGCAGCAAAATTGTAAGATGAATTATGCAACTGAAAGAAAGGCAGAGGAGAAGCTCACCTAATTCGAGCTGCTATGGTAAAATACTGTAGCCAGCTGAGAGAGCAGGACTGAAGTAGCTGATACGTTGCCAATTAGTATCCGCTTTATATATGTATGAAAACAGTCTCTGACCGGAAAGTCAATACCAAACTCTTATAAAAAGATCCCATTAGTTTAGACTCGGTGTTATAATACCACTACCTTTAGTATTTATTTTATAAAAGAAAATTTTACACCAAAAAAAAAAAAAATTTAGAAGAATAAGACACATTTTTTTCCAAAACAAGTATCTAATAAAAAGTTTCTTCAAAGTAACTATCTTATACGGAGTACGACGGTTTCATTTTTTATACCAAACTTAAACTGCGGACACTCAAAAAAGAGTCTTATAGAATATTCCAACTAAAAAAAATATGAAAACATCTCTTTTCTTTCCAACCTTAACTTATGAAAGTCAACTAACTCTCCCAAATTGCATTCATTCTTCCCAAGCTCACATTCTCCTCTGCCTCTTCTTTGTTTCATTCACCTCTCCTTCTCTTATCATCTATTCTATGTCTCCAACCATATCTTCCGGACATTTTGGGTAAACTCATCTCTCCTCTCTACCTATTAACTATCTATTTGAAATACGTACAGTAAAATCAGATAATTTTGGTTAAATCAATCCTAAAATGGTTTACCAAACTTACTCCTAGACACACATTTTTTTGAAAAATTACAACAATGGCACCCGAGTGAATCCCATCAGACATTTCTCTTAGTCAAACATATAAGCTTGACCAAATATAACGATGAACTTCCAATATATGAGGTCAGCTCTATAGCTTTCAGAATATAATATATATGTTTGTAAAAGCCCACGTTAAAGTTTTCGAAAACTCTAGTAACAATCTTAGTATGTGTTTGACCTAACTTTTGGAAAAAATTGTAAACTTGACCAAATATAGGTTTTTTAAAAAAACCCAAAATAGCGTCTATAAAGCACAAAAAACATTTTTGACCCCAGAAAAGAAGCACTAATATCTTACTTCTGTTTTGTTTCTTCCAAAAGCTATTACTTGATGGAAGAAAATATTTTTATTTGTTCCTCATCCCATAAACGCAATATTTAAAAAAATTCCCACATAACATCAATTTAGTAGAGAAATATGGCTTGCAAATAATAATTGCTCAATAATTTTTTATGGTCAATTTTTATTTTTTTTTTATTTCATAGACATGTGAATATGTGATATTGGCATTTATTATATAATAATAGAGTGAACTTACAACTAGACATAAAAATGATTGAATTAAAAATAATTCAAAAAAAAAATTACTGTTTAAAAATAGGAAAATTTACATTTTGGTGTCCTGAGGTTTTGGCTAATTCCACTTTGGTTACCTAACGTTTTAGTAATTCCATTTTGGTTACCTGTGGTTTCAAGATTTACCCAATTTAGTGACCTAACCCTAACACTGTCAAACTTTCTATCCATTGTGTACATTTGACTTAATTGTTTGACTAAACTTTTAAAATCTTGTTAAATATAGATTGGGGAATAAGTTGTAAATCTCAATTTTATTTTCTTTATTTTTCATAAACTTTGATAAATTTGTGGAAATACATTAAAAAAATTCTGAACATGTAAAAAAATCCAAAAATTCCCAAAAAAATCTAAAAAATCCAACTAATCACCCAGAAAATTATAAAAATCCAATAATTATTTTTATGTGTCACAAAAATTTGTTTTGGCTGTTTTTACAAAAAAAATATTATTTAATTAAACTTTTAATGTTTGGATAATTTCTTCAATTAAATGAATTGGTAGTAAATAATAAAAGTTTAATCAAATAAATTTTCAATATTTTTTTTTTGCAAAAATAGCCAAAACACAGTTTTGCGAGACATAAGAACAAATTTTGAATTTGTCTATTTTTCGAGGGGGGGGGGTTGGATTTTTTAGTAATTTTTTGGATTTTTTTAGGGATTTTTATTATTATTTTTTATTTCCAGTGATTACTTTTATACATTTTTTGGATTTTTTTTTATGCTCACAAATTTTTCAAAGTTTATGGAAAATAAAGAATAAAAAATTGAGATTTGCAACTGATTCCCCCCCCCCCCCACCCTTTTTCTTAACAAGATTTTAGAAGTTTAGTCAAACAATTCAGTTAAATGTACACAATGGATGAAAAGTTTGACGACGTTAAGGTTAGGTCACTAAACTGGGTGAACTTTGCAACCCCAGGTAATTAAAATGGGATTACTAAAACGCCAGGTAACCAAAGTGGAATTAGCCAATACCTCAGGGCACCAAAATGTAAATTTTCCTTAGAAATAAATAGGCCAAACACTTCTAAATCTATAAATACCCTTACCACAAACAAGGCCAATAAAAAACAATATTTAGATAAACTATTTTTAAGAAGTAAAACGGCTTTAAAAAACTAGGCCAAACGGACTTACCAAAAATTTATAGACAGCTTTGTGACACTACAAAACACTTCTGAAATTATTACGGAGTATATAGTAGTTGACTGAGTAGTTGACACCAACACTGTCAAAAGGTTGGGAGTTCCATGCGTTTATCAGCTCTTAAGTTACGAACGGAGTTATTATCATGCTTAATTGAACATTGGCGGCAATCAGATCATGATTGCCTGCCTTGTAAGTTGTAACATGTTACATGTGTCACTCATACATTTCTCAACCGGAGAGCTTATGCTTTTCTCACTTCTTTCGCGCATGGAACCATTTGATCATTTCATGATCAAAGGGCAAACTTAAGGTGGCAGATCTTTGTAGCCTACCTTATTTCTTTTGTAATAAAGGGAGAAATTCTAGAAACAAGAGAAATTAATAGAAAATGGTAAAAGTAAATAGTTGATAACTTTTATACTGCACCCCAGACTCTGTTATTAGGTCTGCCACAGACAACGAACAACGATTCATGAAGCATAAAAAAGGTAGCAGATAATGAAGCGATAATTCCTGCCATTCTCATATGAACACCACTAACAGATCACTATGGTTAGCAGAACTAGCTTTGAATAAAACAAACTCGAGTGGCTCAAGCACTTGCCTGTTCTACTTAACATGCGAGACGACTGCTGCTACATGGAACCAGCCTAAAACTAATGATTTATATGAAATAGGAGAATCAACAACAAATATGGATGATTACAAGGATCTACATTTGTTGTACACTTCCCCACGCATCATATCAATGGGAACATGCTCATATGTGTAATGTTCAGGACCGTGATAAAGTCCTGTCCTTTCTAACAAAGAAATGCTCTCATCCCTTCCATGCCTAGAGGCGTAATGCTTGAGGTACTCGATGTCCTGAACAATAATCAGTTTTGATTAGAAAATTATACAAAATTTTGATTCATCTCTCCATTCATTTTGTGTAGGATACATAATGCACCAAGATGAACATGTATAGCTGTGGTGGGACTAGAATGTATACCATGGTAGTAAGGACAAAGGAGTGCCTCATTATAGTTCAAAACCACCAAGGGTCCGTACTTAGCCCCTTCTGATTTGGCTTAGTTATAGATGAACTTGTGAGTACGATTTAAGATGATATAGGATGGTGCATGATGTTCATGGACAATATTGTTTTAATTAATGAAACACAAGATGGAGTAATGCTAAGTTGAGTTGGAATGTTGACGGCAAACCTTGGAAGTTAGGGGCTTCAGATTAAGTCGAAGTAAAACTGAACACATGGAGTGTTAGTTTAGAGACAACATGACTACATGAGCTCAAATAGAGGTTTACTAGATCTACAGTTAGTGACATCGTTAGGTAATGGGGTTCGATAATTCATAAGTAAGGAGAACTTTATTGAGATGTGGCCAATAGAATAAAAATAGGTTGGTTGAAATGGAAGTGTCATAGGCAGTGTTTAAAAAGGTGAGCGCTGATAGGATTAACATATTCTCTTGTTTAAACTAAATCATGTAGTGCCACATAACATATTACTTTCATGACTATAATCATTTTTAAAAGCTACTTATGCATACTAGAAGATTACTTATTCTACTCTTAATCGAACTTTCCAAAAGACCAAAAGGATACATCATTATTAAATGTAATCTTCCTTATCCCCTTCCTGCTATTCTTCACCGTCTTTTTCATTCTTCCACTTGAGCATGCCAGGAAAGAAAACAAAATTGACTTACATTGAATGCTGGATTCTTCTTTGAGTTTCCTTTTTTATATTGTTGTTGTAGATATCTAGGGTCAAGGTGTGTGTGCGTGTATATATATATATATATATATATATATATACACACCATATGTACACATTTACATGGATAAAAACCAGGAAAAAAGCTCATCAACAGTAAATTTTAATGACGCGCACAAGGCAACGCCTTAAGCGCCTCAAGTGCGACTCATTGAAGGGACATCACATTGAACATAAAAGGCGATGGAGGCCCATCGCATTTTATGGCATCAAAATTCTTTATTTTAATTTTGCACTTTTAAATTCCAATATTTGCGCCTTACTTGCCTTTAGGCTCCAAAGACCCTATCGCCTCGGTGCGCCTCAAGCCTATTTATACACTTGGTCATAGGGTTTTTATGTGATCATGGTACGCCCTAAGGTTAATGGGATTACCGTCCAATGATCACATCTGCGTTGGTATATGGTACAAAATATTGAGGTGCGAAGAAGTTCCGAATTCAAGAAAGGAATGTGGCGGCATGCGTATCTAACAATGTATGTGTGGGCATACTAGGTGCCAGCGGTTGGGGAGGAAGGGGTCCGGGGTGTTACCAGAAAGAGGTCGATTATAATGGTGGCCCTACTGCTCTTGAAAGGAATTTCGAGCCGCAGGGAGCTGTCTTCTACTAACAGTACTAGCATGAACACGTTATTACCTTCTATTTGTTGATTGGCTTGTATGTTGCGTAAAACTATAATTTAGTGGTGGATTTGCTAGGTGGTAAGATGAGATGTGCTTGGAGTAGAAAGATAAGTGGTAAGATGAGATGTGCTCGGAGTAGAAAGATAAGTAATTATGTTTTTGACGTACAGCGAGCTCCAATGGTCAATGACAGTCTTCTTGGTCTCTACTGGTTGGGTAGTTAGTTTATTTTATTTTTTTACACGTGTCTCTTTCTTAGTGGTCCGAAGCATGATGTTAGTCAAATATTGACAGCCATTTTAATTGTGAAAGTTACCTGTAAGCCACTCATAAGGCGCTCTAATCTAAGTGATGCCACAGGCTCTCTGGAAGATGAGAACACCTCACCAGGGTAATAAAGAACACCATCTCCAGGAGGAAGGCCCCGCCGAAACCGCACCTGCCAAATTTTCCAAAGGAAGTCAAGAGTAATAGGTCAGGCACATCAACAACCTCCGCTTTGGGAAAAGCAATGGACTTATAGATCATAGATCCACCTAATGCTAGTTTTCATCTCATGTTATGCCTCCACATTCGGGGTTTCTAGAATGTCAGTATAAAAATCTGCTACTAATCTCAGAATACTTGAGAGGAGCTTTTTCAGCTATGAGACATTTATGTAATTTTAGTATGCCATTACTCTATAAAGCAATCAGAAACTTAAACAGGCCAGGCCACTGTTGATTTCATTAATTATCTTAGTCACTAAAGAGCCTTATACCTCTGCACTGGGAACTGATGCCCTTTCATAGCAATTAGCTCCCCAGTAAAGGAAACCAGTTCCACCTTCCTTCCATATGCGCCACATCACTGCACGATGTTGAGTACCTCGCATCCCAAGGTGCCAGTTAGGATGAGGATCAGATGGTCCCATGCACACATATGTCCACCACTCCTACATAAATGCGGTAAGCTCTGTCAGTATGTAGGCAATCATTAATCTCTTGACACGCATAAGTCTTCATGTGTGAAAAATTATAGCTAGATATACCAGATTCATTGCACCAGAATGCCCCCAACTATAATTTGAGAATAAAGAACTGATTCAGGTGATGCATTTACAGACTATAATCACAATTCACAAAGCAGGGAGACATTCACAAGTATTGACCTAGAGTGTCTCCTCTTTAACCTCCAGGCTGCACCACATCACCAGGCAAGGAGCAAGATTATGAATAAACAGTAACAACGTGAGAAGCTTAATTGTGAATAGTGAGATCTGCCAGACAAGAGAACCTGAGTCCTCCAAATGGACACGTAAGGGATTCTAAAAGGAGTCCTAGAACTAGCATTGAGTTGTTTCAGAACCAAACAAATATTCCACTACACATTTGACCCGGCCCGACTTGGGGCTGGATTTGGGCACAGGGTCAAGCCCGATCAGCCCGGTCTGAATAGCCCGATTTGTATTTTCCGGTTTTTTATATCTTGTTTTTTTCAAGATTGGAGATAGTAATTTAAAGTTACAACATAATCTCATATGCTTATTTCTATAAATAATCATCAAAGTAACACTACAAATATTAAAAAATAGATATTAATCAGTTGCCCGATATTAATCATTTTATACAAAACTAGTTTCGCAAACCTGATGACACCATTGCATAAGTCTCAAAAAGTTGATTGGGACAAAACATACCAAAAATGGTCACCAGAGGTGAAAATCATGCTGAATCGGAAAACTCAGATGAAGTGTGCATGAAGGGCCCCAAGCCTGAACCTAGGGTTAAAGTTTCTAATTCGCGAATCTGTCAATAAAAGTCTTCAACCCCCCCCAACCCCCCCCCCCCCCTACTATGAAAACCAGAATAATCTTTCTAATATTTGCATGCACACGAGATATGTCACATAAGATCAAACAATACATCCAGAATAGCAAAATAAGGCTTAACGTTGTAAAATAAACTTGTCTCAGTAAGTTAAGCGCATTTGGCAGAAATTAAGTAAAGAGCTTCCTAACAAAACTACAATTATGCGCATTGTTGTGCAGCCTACATCAACCAAAGTACAAGTAAGTTATAATCTCCCCCCCCCCCCCAAAAAAAAAAAAAAAAAGAGAGATGAGTTAACTGGCTACAAAATAGTGAGCTCACTGAAAAAGAGTCAAACTGGAACCACAAGGCAAAAATCACATGTTCAGCTTCCCAGACTTGACCGCCGTATTTACATTACATGGATAAGAGATTATATTACCTCGCCAGTCTCTAGCTCTGCCACAATATCTTTAGCCAGGTCCTCTCGATTACCCAAGACCCACTCACTGCAAAGGTCAAACATAGATGAGCTGCTGGAAAGTATATTACAGAAAAGTCATGAAAAAACACTTACATCAGTTTTAGCAAGCAATACCAATGCCTGCTCCATCTCGGTGGTAAGGACAAATATCTGGCCTTAACCCTAACCCACTGATAGATCGTTTCTGAGAGACATAGGACAAAATTCTTCACAACAAACACTACCCCTAGAGCACAAGTTGTAATTAAAACTCAAAAGACAGTCCGCGAGGCTAAAATCTTCAATAAAAACACTACACCTAGAGCAAAAATTTGTAATTAAAACTCAAAAGACAGAGTCCGTGAGGCTAAATTCTTATCTAAAAACACTACTCCTAGAGCAAAAATTTGTGATTAAAACTCAAGAGTCCATGAAACTTAAGTCCAAGGAATCTTCTGCAGACTTCAAGCACATCCTTAGCGCATAGCTAAATATCCAAATTACTGGGAACCACTCCTCCCTTCATCATAGCAAACACAAACAGAGAGACAGGTCAAATTACCTTGTACAGTATATTTGAGTGTGAGGTCGTAGATACTTTGGGACTTTCAAAAACGCCTCGAATGAAGTAGAAGCTAAAGGTGCGTCACTAGGGCCTACACAGAGAAAAACAATGATTTACATGATTATTGAACTTACAAAATCAACCATCCTAAATAAAATAAAATAAAAAAACCAGATAAAAATAAAAAAAATGATTCACTTTAATCGCTAAGATAGCATAGTATTGCTACAGTACCTATTTTTTGAACATTGCAATTGCTTAGGATATGGGAATGGGAACTTGGGGGAATATATGGAGCATTAAATGCAAAGAGGTCATCTCCGATAGACCTTTCGAAACAGACACAGGAAGAGAGCACATGCACATATTTGCATAAAGTTACGGGAAAAAGGTAGCAACATTAAGGATGGTCTCAGCAACACATACAAGATCACCTCAACAGAAAAGATGGAAAGGAGACGCGAGACGAATAACCAAACACAGAAAGGCCAACACACGATATTCTTCTTACCTTATCGCCAGCTCAAAAGAAGAAATATAGAGCTAGAAGCCTAGAAATGATAAAAGCTAAGCTATTTTATGTGTAGCTCATTAGTTGCAAAATCCACTGTACACAAAACAAAATTCTGCAACATAATATCGCTATACACTAGAATTACATATTACTAATCTACAAATTTGTCCCTCTTATGACCACATTCAAACTTTTACAAATAAGCACCACTATATGATGAAGCTACAAGCATGAGCGCACAAATCCAGGAGGAGGTTTGAAGTGAGAAAATGGAAAGAAAAAATCCCTCTTCCCTGTATAAAAGATCCCATGGAATCTGAAAAGCAAGGAAAGAAGCCACCACTCAATTTTTCTGGATAAAACATCCCATGGAAGCAAGATTTATAATTTCACACAAACTCACCAACTCTTTTACCAATCAGAAAAAGCTTTCTTTCGCCATCACTCAGTCCTCTGCCTTTTAAACTTCTTTTCCTCCATAGAATATGTGCATACAACTAATCTCAATAAAAGTATCTTCCTTTAGTGAAAGACATTCCCAAACCTGATAATAAGTTATCTACACCCCACACCCCTTCACAAGAATGCGTCTAGCATATTACCAAATGAATAATTTTAATTAACACAAACATAGAATGGGAACTGAGTCTAAAACTAAACTCTACACCATCAAATTATTATAAACATGCACATCGATGGAAGACATACAAACCACAACACTGGTCCAATCACATTAAAGGTACACTTGTAACTTAACAAAGGTGACAATAGCACTGAATTAACCTGCCAAACAAAAATATTGGGATCAACCTTTTCTCATTTTTCGACCTCTGGAACACGATAATTGCATTGGAGGTAACACACCAACCAAAAAAACCAGAATTTAGGTCCTAACCACCAACTACCTTCAGACAAAAGCCCAATAGAAAACAATTTAAAACAATAGTAATTTGATATTTTGGTGGAATTGCTATCATAGCATGACTCATTCTTGCCAGTGAAACAAACAATCAGTGTAATTAACCCTCAATTAAAAAGAAAAGTTGTACTAAAAACGATTCATAATCAAATTCAGAAGTATATAATTACACAGTTAGGCATCCTCACCACAGTAGTAAGTAGTTAAAACACGAGCATCTGGGGCATGAGCATAAATATCGCTGGCCATCCTTCGTATGGAATTAAAATGTTCGACATTCAGCGGCTGCCAGTAAACATTAGATACAATCAAAATTCAATGTAAAAGAGTTATTTCGCTCATATAATGTCAATATCAGGCAGTAATAGTTATGTCATAGTGATGGTCGACATGTGCGTGTCTAGCTTATTGAACTGAAATTTACATTGGTCGACGTGTGCGTGTCTGAGCTTATTGAACTCAAATTTACATGTACTGAACTGCAAAGTACATATTCTCTTAGAAAAAATAAAGAATCATTGAAACCAAACAGACATTAGAGAAGGTGTCCTCTTAGTATCTAGTTTACAAGTGACTCAATTTTGATGAAGATGGGTAACTGTATCCCCTTAAAACCACAGGTTTAACCCAAGTAATAAACTACCCATCCCCAAACATCATCCAAAGAATGAGCATTTCCTTAAAATACACGGGAATTGTTCCATCCAAATACGCCAAAAGACAGTTGTTACCCATTTTGTGAAAGAGTTAGTACTGAGGTATTGAATCCATAGTCCACCTGCCTTTTTCGTACTCAAAAGAATACCTATTGCTTTACGGCACAAGGTAGAGAGGCTGATCGTGTGGGCGTCTCAACACTACATCAAATTGTTGTTTACTAGTTTTCTTAATTATGAATCTGCCTGTTCTTCTCCATGATATTGCCTTATTGTGCATAAGCATAATTATGACCCTTTTAACACTTAGGTTTATTTGAGTTTGCACCCTTTGCCTTCCACCTTATGCCAACATACATGAACTTGTCTCCACTGTGCACCTCATGCATTTGTTAAATGTTGATACACCAGTTACTCACTCACTTGAAAGTCAAAAGTGCTTCCCAATTTGTAGGGGCAACTCATCATTCTACTTTAATTGAAAGGCATGTCCACAGACAACTTACTTAAGATCCTTAATATCCTGAGCTGGAAATAGTAGATTGGTAAATTTTTCTGTTTACCTAAAGTGTGTAGGATTTAGAATATATTGAGTTGGCTTGACAGTAACTGCATAGTCTCTGCATGGATAAAGATTATGTGCATCTTTTGAAAAATTTACCGTCAGTGAATCTATACTTAGGTCTTCTCCGGTAATTTATTATAGTTTCCTTTGGTTGTAACAACCACATTGTAGAGTTTTCGTCTTCGGCTAATTATATGTAAAGCTCATAGATTTCAGTTCTGCAATTGAGATTTCACCAGTCACCAAGAAGTGGTGGTACCTCATCCCACAAATAGAAGTAGGCTTTCTTCCAATGACCCTTTCTCTTCAGTATATCAATCTCTTTCTGCAAAAAATCTGGCCCAGCATCAATGCTGGCACATGAAGGAAAACCAAAATTATAAATCAGGCTTGCTTATATAGTTGGTTGACTGAGGAGTAAAAAGCAACTAGGTTTATACCATGACACTACTGGACTATAAGGAACAGCATATGCCGCCAGCCTTGGGTCTGAGTAGTATTCATCAGATTTCGGATGATCAGCTGTACCAGCAGATGAAAATGCAAACGACAATATCAGTTAAGCATGTCACTGGTGTCAGATGATACAGAAGCATGTAGAAAAGGTTTAACCTTCTAATATGAGATACATAGTAGTAGTCTTTTTGGTAGTTTTAGAGTTCTTGGAATATCGCGTTATTCTCATAGGTTTTTGTATGGGGAATTTTAAAATGCTACTAGATATTAGTATGTTAGTTTATTAGCTGTTAGCAAAGTAGTACCTGAGTTATATTCGGATGGTCCCTTTGGCTATCTGGTGGTCCATTAGGAAGCAGAGAAATAGTAGAAATTTTTGAAGGAAAGAGTATTCTTGTGAGGAAGTTTAATTACCTTAGTTCTACATCCAAAGCAGCATTTGTCTCTTTCCTCCTACGATTTACAAATAACTAGAATACAGCTAAGGAGATTGTATTTTCAATAGTTATATGCAGTCTTATTTATGCAGTACGTTGTTGGGCTCAGGATACATGAACAAGTGACACTAATAAGCCCTTAGGAAGACCTTTTTACCATATACCGCAATTAGAGGCTGTTCATTAGGCAGCGACCTTGGATTCGTATACCCCATCCTGATTGGATTCATATACCCCATCCTGATTCGGATTAAAAAACGATAGGACACCAATCCCAAGTCCCTAAATGATCCCTCACCTCTTTGGAGAAGGGCAGAAATAATAATAAATAAATAAATAAGCTAATCCCTCGAAAATATATTAAACAACCGAATTCTCTTCCACATGAACAAGCATTTTTCTGTCATTTGTGTCCTTAATTCATTCTAGTAAAAAATATTAAAATATTGCTGTCACTCCTCTCATTCTCCCGTTAGTACATCAAATATTAGATCAGACACACACTGACAAAACAAAAATCAAAGGCCCTGATAAGATATTGCTCCAAATGAATGTCAATGGCAAAAAATTCCTGCTTCACAAAAAGAATGGCCACTTTCAATTCGACCACATTTTTAAGAAATAAAAGAAAATATCTAATACAATCCTCATTAATGAAGTAGGGAGAAACATCATGGTCAACCTTCACGAACAAGCTTCGAATTAAGTGCAGATAGTGAGTTCACTATTTTAATATATTGATTTTAGAAAGTGGCCCTTCTTTTGGGGACAAACCAAAAAGGAAATATGGGCAACTTTATGTGACAAAGGGAATATTGCGAATCCAGCCCCAGATGATAGGAATATCAACAAACGGCATGCTTCAGACACTAAGCAAGCAACATACATCCAAGAGATATGCAGAATGAAATGTACAAAGCAAGCCGTAAAAAAAAATCAAGCCGTGACATAAGGAGTCATCATTTCCAGCGTATATGTGCTGGAACAAAATGACCAACACTTGTAAAGGAGGTTGAGTCTATCACGTACCAGGCCATGGACATGTGTAAGTCAACACGCGCATGCTATCACCCCATCTACAGAAGTATGGACTAATTTTATACCGAAGCAGCCATTTAAAATGCTGATCCAACATCTCAAACCACTCATCACTTCCATGTTCCACTCCATACCGATCCTCGATCACTGTGTCGGATATCTAGAAGTAAAGTCAAAGAAACATGCTGACTTCATACTATAACAAAGTTGTGGTCAAAGATTACAATTCTAGCAATTACAAGACACAGAATAAAAACATCACAAAAAGGGAATTAGCATACAAGTATTATCAAACAGATTGAGAAACAACATCTTCTGAGCTACATCCAAGACAAATTAAACAGACTTGTTTCACCAGCATCAATTAAATAGAAATTGCCTAACCTCTCCTACAATCCTACCCCATGTGTGTGTGTATATATTAGAGAGAGAGACAGAGAGTTCTAAGAAATAACATTTTCTTTTATAAAGGAAAATACGAATTTCATTAATTTAAAGAAGGTTTTAAGGACAAAAAATCCTCAGAGCACCATTCAATGCTTTTTTTTTAGATAGAAAAAAGAATATTACTAAAGTTTATAGGTATACGAAAAAACTAAGTAACCGTCCTAGCTAGAATATTACAAAGGAGCCTGATTCCTTTGTAAAAGGGACATCAGGATGTTCTTGAAAGATTCTGAAGCCTTAACCCATAAAAAAACAAGGAAAACTACTGAACCCACTCATAACCTTAATATTTGCGTCCCCAGAATTATTGTAAGTTTTGCTCCACCCATATACACTAAACATTGGCTACCGCAACACATTTCCAAAGGAGTCCTGTCTTTGCTAGGACCCAGACCCACAAAGTGAACATGTAGGAAATATATTAATGGAGCGGGTAGAACCTAGAGACCAGCCAGTCAATCTGAGCCAATAAATCATGAAATCAGATCACTGCCATGAAAGCAAACATATAAGCTTCTCAATCTCCCACTCGTATGGAGATCTCAGTAAATAAAAATCTCAAGAATCTCGGCATGAGGATAAAAAGCACAGATTGTGTCATATACAAAGCAGAATGACAAAAAAAAATATGAGGAAACGAATTGGACAAACACACATCTGTTCTGCATTTATCCTCCCATAATTTGAACCTCTATCCATCGCAGGGGACCTTAATATAGAATACTACGATTGGACGGAAGACCATGCCTCCTCAGAATAAATCTAGTGCTACAATAAGAGGTTTTGATGGGAAGCGACTCAGCCATTAGTCACCACATCTACAAGATTACAGCACACCCTGATACCTTCAAAGAGACTCCTGCAAAAACAGGGTAAGAGTGGGTCGAGTGTACGCATATAACTATAAAGACAGGTTGTTTGACAATTGAGATGTAGTGTGTTGACCATATTGCATTCCATTATAAAGAAGGTTAGAGGGTGTTATGATCCGATTTTGATATAGTCCATCATAATTCAAAACCAAAGAACTATGAATCTTTGCCTCCATCAGAAATATATGAACAACCATTACTCACCACAACTATATCTTATAATTCATCCGATCAACATACAACTGCTTCTGTACCGGCCCCATGAAATTTAACATGATCGTTTCCACAAAATTAGCTATCCCCACAACAAGTATGAAGTAAAGCGGCAAAGAAATAAAACAATATCTTAACATGGTAATTATGCTCTCCAAAGCAAAGCGGACTGATAACCAGATCCTAAAAAGCCGATTTTTGATAGGACCACCCCTGAAGGCAGGCCGACAAAAGTAACCGGACACCTCTGAACCTGAAATCCCACCATACAACCACCTCCTCAAACAACTGGCAACAGCAACAAGCAAGCAAGCAACATTACAATATTACATTACCCTACTGCCTTCGAAGAGGCTCCCACAAAAGCAGGGTAAGGAGGGGTCACGTGTACGCAACCTTACCCCTGTAATAACTATTCCTATCATAACAAAGAGGGGAGGTTGTTGCCAACTGACCCTTCGTGATCATAGGGTTTTATGAGCCATTTTGATTTAGAGGAAACTGACAAGTCACATCAATCCTAACTAAGTGACATTTCGGCAAATCGATTCTCATGCTAGAAATCTTATAAGCACTAACACCTCAGCTCATCCACAACTTCAACAGTTACTAAAAGTAGCACCGAGAATCTGACTCCTCTCAACAAAAGCCCTTTGACAATGCAAGTACCAGGAGACACCACCACTAACGCCAAACTCCTACATTAGCCGCAATCTTATAAGCACATCATTCACCTTTACCCACCCTCCCTATGTAAGGAATAATAAAATTCCTGAAATAAATCAAGGATATCCCTTTATAACACCCAGCAATCTTGCAAGAAAAGTGTTGTATAACCATCAGGACCTGGAGGCTTATATATGTCCATACTAAACACTGCGATTTGATTCTCCCCCTCAAAAGCACCCTCCAACCAAGCACTATCCTCCTCCGGAATCGGAGCCCATAAGAGACCCACGATCATAGGGCGGTCAGAGCACTCTCCAAGAAGGAATTACAGTAGGAACCAATAAATTCATAACAAATATCATGCTCATATGTAATCCATCAGTGGACACCAACACAGAAACAAAAATTCGTCCGATATCGCCCATTAACCACCTTGAGATGCAATTTAGAAAGCCCTTTAGAAACAACATCATATCTTTAACCGACCGATGTTCACAATGCTTTTCATCCATCAAAACCTCCTCCAAAATCTTTCATAAGAAAGAGCCTTATTTCTAAAGCTCCTCAACTTCCGTCCCTCGACTTCTCAATCAACCAGTAAAAGTTTGTGAAGAAATTGAGACTTCTAAAATCCACATCCCCAAAAGTCTTAATATTCCAAACCTTAAGTTGCGTTTTACCATATACTAAAATTTCTTCATAATCGAAAGTAGCCCACTCATCCACCTCATAATCTGACTTACACTTGGTGATCTTATTCTTGAACCCACAGAGTCAAACCAAAAAAGAGTAAGCCCCACATTAATCAGGCAAGAATGGATAACAACAATTAAATAATCAGAACAAGGTCCCAAAAGCAATTACTGGCTCATACTAGGAAACTCATCTCGAACTGCATTACTGACCATGAATCTCTCCAGATGCGAAGATGCCCTTCGACGAGCACTGCCAAACCATCAAATTGTCCATTAGCCAAAGGCTATCTGGAAGTAAAATCAAGCTCCTGCATAGTTCGTGGCGGTACACGATAATCCAACTTCCGCCAGCCGACAGCCTAACACCACATTGAAATCACACCAAGCATCCAGATCAGTAGGCAAGGACCCAAAAACACCTTCGTATACGTCAAACCACAAGGGTCATGAATCGAAGTTTGATTCAATGCCCTCTGCCTCTTAAGATTAAGCAACACCGTCACAGGAAAAACAACCAATATGAGTCTCCAGCTTTGAATTAACCTTTAAGAAAATAAAATCTTTAAAAAACTCACTTCACCTTTCTTCGCCTAAACTAACCGGCCTAGTATAGCAGAATTTTGACTCCATGAAAGAAAAAGCAAAAGAAAAGCCAATTAGCTTCAAGGTACATAGAGGAGAACATATTTGTAGGGAAACCAACAATAAAAATATGTCGCTTCGTGGTAAGATTATTCATGGAGCATTGAAATAGCCAACAAGATCAGCGGGCTATCAAAGTAAATTAGAAAATTCACAAATTGCAGAACAGATGATGGGTGAAAAATAATGCGTTCCCAAACTCCCAGTTAGAAAACAATCACTTCCAGAATAGAAAGCAAAGCAATATCCACCTAAATAGTTCCTTCTGGGATAAACCCAAGACAATAACTTACTCATGTTCGCCAGAAGCCACACTAGTTTGACATACAGTCACATAGCTGCCTAAAACAAAGCTAAACTTTTCATACACCACCACTTTGGAGTGAAATAAGGGTATTGGGACTGTAGTCCATTTCTGATGGACCCAAAGATTTAAAGTTCTTTGGTTTCGGAATATATTGGACTAAATCAAAAAGGGTAACACAACCCATTATACTTCTTTTACCGTGAAGTAGCAAATAGTTGCCACACTTCATTTCGAGGGGCATTTGGAAACAGCTGTTTATATTGCAATGCAGGACTAAATCAAAAAGGGTCACATAACCCTTCGCACTTCTTTTACCGTGAAGCAGCAAATAAGTGCCACACTTCATTTCAAGGGGCATTTGGAAACAGCTCTTTCTATTGCAATGCAGGGTAAGGCTACCCCACTTAGGCGGGACTCAAAGCGGACGCCTCTTTGTAGGCAATGAGGTAATGACGATGTTGATGAGGTCAGGATAATTGGACTCGAGAGAGAGAGAGAGAGATTTGGTCGGCCCACCTATAACATCAATAAATATCTGTCCCTATGTAAATAATATCAAACAACTGTATTGCTTCATATAAGTCAAAAGCTAAGGGTTATTTGGCAACAAATTTAGAACTGGCTTCCTCTTACAGTATACATACAGACTAGCATAAACTCTAAGAACTATAAAAACACACTTGAGGAATAGTAGCCTTTCATACCTTGTTCATCAAGGGCCTATGTGAAACAAATGCTTTAAAAATAGAAAGAAACAACTTGCATACACCTGACCATGTCGCTTACACAGCACTGGACAGGAGCCTCAACAGAGACATTATGAAAACAGATTGCCCAAAAGTAACTTCAACAATCATGAATGTGCCACTTAAAAACCAGTAGCTAAAACAAAAAAGGACTATCAAAAGGGCTTCACCAGATGATAGGGGATTTTTAAGATTAACTTTTTCATTGAATGAGAAATAAGCATAAGCGACCAGGGGGTGGAGAAACTTTAGAAGGGATTATGAAGTATAAAAATCCAGCAAACAGATTCTTTTATAACTGACGCCAATAAAAACAATCTACTTGCACATGTTCAAAACCGAAAGAGAAAGAGGATACGCCAATCACAGTAGGAAGCGATGGTGTAGCTGGAAGTATGAAGTCCCAAACTGTCAACGTGATCTTTAAACACACTGAACAACTCGAAGTAGCATCCTCATCCATCATATCAACTGGCCCATTATCTGACAAAAACTCAGAAAACTGTGGGGATAGAAGAACACGTCTTAGATTTGATGTTGCTGTTTGAACCTTGTCGCCCTATACAGCATGAATTCACATGATACTCTATGAGAAGACCATGGTTTATAATTCAGCAGATGAACAGAAATGACATTGTGTGTGAGTAATCCTACCATTTCTTCCAACGACTTCTGATTAATCGGTTCCATGATCTCAAGACAGTTTCTCAATTCCCTGAAGAGTTCACGCTTTTCAGCCTTGCCCAGGCATGGTGCATTAGATCTGTGATACGCCAGAATTAAATCACTCTCCAAGGAAGGAAAGTTACTACTTCCTTAGATGACAAACCTATTGAAATCACAGTGACTAGATATTATATAAATATAAGCCAAAACTAATTCCTTTAACAAAACTAAAATTGAAGGACAGGTTATCACAGTGCATCAGCCTTGACAGCAGTAATGGATATCTCTCCCTCATATACACCTGGGGGTTGCTCACTTGGTACATCAATGGAAACCCATAGCGCTGTTGTTTCTCTGCAATGGTAACAAAATACCACTCATAAAACTCAAATACAGTCAAGAAAACTAGTAAACTTTGTAGAAAAACTCTACATATATGTTCCAACAGATCAACATAACAAAGTCTACAGAAAATACCCTGGAAATAGGCTTATCCGAGAGCTTGGTAGATCAATAGGCACAAGAGCATCTGGAACCCCCAAGACGGGAACCACACGCCGGATCCTTATTGATTGACCAACGACCAACCTGTACAGAAAAAAGAGGTATATCATTATAAATTTATGGATCCCAAATTGGTAATCATTCGCCTCCTAAGCTTCTGCTGCTCTTTAGAAAATTTATATATTCTTGCATTTGGGGTATATTGCATTGTTTGGTAGGATGTGTACTCTTTTACTTTCCTTGTGGCAGAATTGGGCGCTTACAAACTTAAAAGATGCCCCAATTACCATTCTTCAACAGAATTGGCTCATTTCTGATAATAAAGCTGCAAGGGCTCCTTCTGAAACCCTCTAACTATATATGTTTTTCACTATTAACTGAAATACTTTTAATAACAATCTAAGCAAAAGCCAGAAGTTGAAAACTCAGAAACTCACCGATCTCCAGAAGCAGAAGCCAGGTCATTACAATGCACTTGTACATTTCCTGCAATACCAGAACCACCCCAGGAAACCTTTGGTCGCAAAGCAATTTGGATATTTTCTCTCTCATTCCTAGCAGCCAACAGACTCACCTACAAGATATAAAAATCTTGATCAGAAGCAAAAACTCCCGAATCTGGCATACTGAAAATTGTTTCAAACTGAATTTTACATCCATAAGCACAAAAACTGGGAGAGCAAACATTTGTGTAGAGTTTCTACCTTCATCCCTATGAGGATTCCTTAACATATGCCAAGAAACAACACCATAATAAAGCCAAAAAAACATCCCCTCCCCCCCCCCCTTCCTCTCAAAACAACTCTCAGCTAGACAATTAGTTGTAAGAAATTAAGTCCTAGCTTTCCAATCACAATGCTTCCTTCGGTCCTTCCACAACTACTTCCCCGTCTTTCCCCAAGCAACGACATAAATGAGACCAGCAGAAACATTTTATTTCAGATCACGCCCATTTGATTTACAGAATCCACAACTTAAAAGTTGTCATTTTCAGGAACCATTCACCAATCATAATCACAAAAAGGTGTCTCACAGTAGAATTGTACTGGGTAAAGCATATGGCATTGTGACCAGACATAGTCAAATCTGCCTAAAAACCAAGGGACTGCTGTCAATCATGCATTAGCTAATGAAAAGAAAATAGCAGCCAATTCACTACATTATCACATCCACCGATATACTTCCATACTGAAATCCTAACGCCTAGACAGTGTTTTAAAAAGCGAGTAACCTACGGTGAGAGCATATTTAGGATGAGCAAGGCGATTTGAAGATGTTGTGATGCCTTACAAGAAAAAGAAGAGAAACGAGTTTAAAAATGAAAAGCAATCTCCCATATACGCGTAAGAGTGGGAGACCGTGAAAATTGATACACTAAAAATGATGGATATAAAGTTCCGTCTATCACTCTCATATATAAGAAGGCAGCCAAATATCAATATAAGGGAATGGATAAAAATCGATGGGCTTAATAGCCTCTTCCACAGGAGACTCGCTCTAGAGTCTCTCTGGAAGAGTCTACTAAGCCCGTGGAAATAGCGCTAACCATCAAAAAATAGTCTTGTGTTACCTTCCTTGGCCTAATCTTTTTAGCCTCTAAACAATAAATTTATCTTCCCTAACCCATTTATACAATAACAAAGACACCCGCCAGCACCACTAACGTAATATTTTATTCGACCTCTTCTGTCTAGCATCCTTTTATATATCTGTCTGCAACATATCAGAGAAGCATATACTTTTACTAGCATTTCAGATCCACTAATCAAATTTTTTATTACATATTTTACAACGGTTTATATCTGCTTCTAATAACATTGCAACTTATCTTGTTTTTCCCTTATGCTTGCCTACGACTGCTATGTTTTACCCTCAAATGTGCCTTATGTTATTTCTCTAAAGCAAATAACTACTAGAAAAGCACCTCACATTGATGGGCGAGCGCCTTCAATTAGAGCCTCGTCTTGACACTCCAAAGCATTGTTGCATCTTAAGCCTTTTTAAACACTATGCCTTGGATTTTTGACCTTTATGAATCTTTTGAACCTCTCATTAGATCATAAAACAAAAAACACGAAGACTATACTTTGAAATAAAAGACTATTTCACGTCTGATGCTTTGTGATGATGGCTCTGTCCTCTTCTTGTTCATTCTTCCTATTTCTCCTCTCACTCTCATGGCTTCTCTGCCAGAGGATGGGTCTTATTCATCAAATCTTACTCCGGATCAAAAGGAAAACCATCGATTTCTGTCTCAAGAAACTTTGCATAGGTGGTTCCGACTTCATCAACGAACAAGGAAGAAAGACAAATCGACATCTGGTCACCTGCTAATCTCTGCAACTATGCAACAGTGGATAATTGATAGTTGACGGAGATTCATAAGGACACGAAGGTAGAGACGACTTTCTAGGGCTTAAGTTTAGTAAAGGTCAGAGTTTCCTACCATCATTGGTTAATGGAGTTGGATTGTTCTCTGAGGGATGAACAACAGCGATCTTTGTGCAAGCCGAAAAAACAATAAAGCGTGGTCTATCTTCAGGGAGGCGTTGCGAAAGGTGGTAGGGACCAGAGGAAAGTTTGACATTGCCCATCAGGGATGATAGGAGTGACTCTACGGTAAATAAAAGAACGCTCAAGGACAGATTCCTACCGGAATGAGGTAATTTGAGGGCGCAAACAAAACCCAAGCCATATGTTCAACAGAGGTCAGGTATTTGGCATTTTGGCAATGATTAACAGTTTCTAGGATTTTCGTAATGAAAGTGAAACGTGCAAAGGAATGGCCACAGCCGTTGTGCTTATACACAAGGGAGGCGTGTGGTGTGTGCAGTGGGTGAAAACTCCAACAGACTGTCTGTCGTGTAAGGCTTCAGATAAGCACGATATGGCTGATGCAGCCCATGGACACTCTAAAAGTCTTGCAGCAAGTGGAACAGATATGGCTATTATTTCACAGGTCTACAAATGCTTTTGGTGCGATAATATTCTCTCTCCTTGATGTCTTTTCTCTCAACTAATGGGGCCCACGCGAATGTCAACTGCATCTGTTCTTCCATAAATGAAATGATGGAGGTTTCATTACTATCAAGGACTAAGGTCGGGGTAGGTCGCACTCGATGGTGGGGTCGGCTTCCATGGGTCGGTGAATTTAAAAAATTCTTGGCTTATCTTTTATGAACTCTAACCAGATCTGAGTTAAAGAAGAGATTTGGGTCAATTTCAGGGTCAGTCAAGAGTCAGAACTAGATCTAACTCCAATAGCAATTTACTGGAGAAAAGACTCTTCATGGACGGGCAAATCTGACATAATTTTTGTTCCGTGGAGAATAGCTGAACCATGGTGATTTCAATGTTGCAATCGGAAAAGTAATCAGCGACGACCTGGCCAACGGTGGCCGGCAAGAGGATGTTGGACGCTCGAAAAAATTTCAAAGAGGTTGCTGTGTCAGGTGGAAATAACCAGAATTGAGGACAATGTAGCCATCGCGGCGATGTTTAGGGTGCCACAGCCCACAGGTGTTAAAGTTACAACTTAGGGCGAATGACATTCAGAGATGGTTCAGAGCTGCGGATGGTGTCTAGTGAGGAGGCACGTCAGATAGCGCGTGAGGAGGCGCTACAATTAATACGTGTAGTGGCAAGTACAGTGGCATGTGAGGTCGCGGATTAGGCGGCAAGCGAACTACAGCGTTGGGAAGATGATACCAATGCTGCCAAGGTAATGTTTCACCCGTTGAAGGTGTCAATGAACGACCTCCCGGCCATAAGGAGGGTTAAAAGAATGGGGGAGAGCGATATGGTTTTGAATATGTCTACGGGAACTTCGGTTTATTCTGTTATACAAAGAAGGGATGGTTTTGGTAGTGGTAATGCTTCCCTCAGTCCTGGTGCAAATGGAGCAACAGTTGACCACGTTCTTTATAATAAAGGGCAAGAGCATGAGAAAAAGTCCAACTACGACAGTGATAGTTACACTGTGTATGAAGGTGGCGGTCTAGAGAATGATGGGTTACTAGTGGACGAACTTAGATCCCCTAACGCTCATGAAACGGAGTCATTGGGATTAGATAATATTACTTTGCTTAATGAGGAAGAGCTTGTGTAATCCATCAAAAGGATGATAATTTCAAGTGGTAAACAATTGAGGTTAGTCACGAGGGTGATACTCAACAGAATCCTTCACGCGGCAATCCAGCGTCGATTATTTCATAAAATTCACTTGCTGGAGTTACTCTACGTAGTGCGGCGCTCATAAAGATGCTCCGAATTTGTTGGATGGACATGTTAGTGTTAGAGGCTTGTCCAACATAAGATAAAGACTCTTTAGTAAACAAGGTTGACGAAGAAGAAGGAATTAGAATAGGGATTTCAAAAGAAAACTGAAACATCGATTCATTATAAGAGTAGTGGGTTGACGACGGGTTTCCTTATCAAGTAATGCTTCTAGGTTCCCTTTTTCTTTTGAGAACTACTTGTCCTCCTGTTAACCTGTTACATTGATTTATTAATATATTTCTTTTCTTATCAAAAGAAAAATCCAAACCATAGGCTTCTATTATCATTTTTATGTCTGCGTAAAAATCAACAAAATATTTTTCTAGTTGTTTAGATTTATAACACTAATTATCCCTCCACCCAATGGATTGTGCAGACTTTTCTTCTTGAAATGTCTCAATCGCTTGTTTATATTTCTATGTTTGCTAAGAAATATACCCACATTCCACTCATGTTCCTCTTTCCTCTTTTAAAAATAAGCCATATACCTTGCTCTCTCTCCCACTTTCAGCACTGATATATACCCCTCTATTTTTCCTCTTCACCATTAAAAAGTATCTCATACCCCATCCTTTCTCTCTCCTCCTAACACATTGGTCCAAAAGCAAATGTAAACAACCTATTGGGGAGGGAGTACATCATTTCATCGAACAAATTTGAACTCATTTTTTAGTGTTTATAGTCTCCTCCCTATCCAACACATAAGGGATGAGACTATTAAAAAATAAAATAATTCTGGATATGCAACCAGGCCTTTGCAATCATGGCTTGAAATAGAAGTGCTTTTTTTCAGCAGCAGCAGTGAACAAGACTTTTATGGTGGTTTTTGAACGAGGCAGTAGAGGATGATTAGAGCAAAAGGAAAGGCATAACTTTGCAATTGTTGACTGATAATTATAAATTACAAATTAATCCCGATGAACAGGCCTGCCAGTATAGAAAAATACAAATTTCATACCTCGTTTCCGGAGTAATCATACAGCATAAGGGGGTATCAATAGCTAAACATGCCTTGGCGTATAAGAAAACCATGTAGTAACATAATATAATCATTAATCTAATTTCCCAAAAGTTAATAACCTAATACTCTAATATCTAATAAAATCCTAAAGTACCCCCACAAAATAAGATACAAAAATCATCAAATATACACCCAATCTAAAATTGTCAAGCTAGTGGAATGATCTGAGATTTCATAGTCCCTAGAGCGGAATAGAATAGTCAAATTATTATAAAATTATTCTTATCTCAATATCTTTGTAATCTTTCATATAACAGCTGCATCAATTCCCATTAGTACATATGAGTTGCATAATTAATTCAAATAAGGTAAAAGACAACATCGCTAACAAACATAAGCATGATGCTTATCATATGCACTCACATTATTCAACAAAGGATTGATCAAAAGATTAATAAACAAGATACAATCTTAGCCTAGCTAGATTGGAAATCTACCATAATCCTCACTAGGACACGTAAAAGGCAGGCCATAAGCATATTTTTGCCTTGGGGTAAGAGGATATGTGGTGTTGTGCTACCTAGCATGCACCTTAATAATCCATCACTCTAGGACAAATATAAATCAATAAAAAAAATTTTATTTTCCTGGTCTTACGAGCTAATAAGGTTAGCAAGCGTGAAAATTGAGCAAGTGAGCATTCATCTCACAAGGCCAAGTCAAGGGCAATGCATCCCTAGAAAAGTCCTGCCATATATGTACCCTAGTGGCTAACAAAACAGTCCCAAATATGCCACAAAAGCACTATACTAGGCTGTTTCAGCATGCAATATTAGTAATTCACAACTCACAAAAGATAAGCTTAAAGATACGTACTGGCTCCAAATGCCTAGGCATTTCCTGCGTCCCGACATTTGCAGTACTAGGCATACACCAAACATGTAGCAATTCAGACGATGGTACTTCTGTAGGATCAACGGCCTTCTTTATCGTCGTCGAACTGTACAGACCCCCATCATTCCATCCATAAGATGTCCCTCCTCCTGCTACACCTTCAACAGGCGGCACTGGCACATCCTGAGGATTCCCTAGTAACCCAAAACCCAGACACTGCAGTCAACCACTAATATATCTCAATACTAAAAGAGTACCAAGACATCAAAATTATCGTGGATGTCAAAGCAATTGCACAAGCCACAAACTCACAAGTTATATTTACATTCTCTTTTCACACACCGCAGTCTACGATAGTTGTAGTGGACCTAAATAAGGCAGAAGGCATCTTTGCTCTATTTCGTATTACTCCCTCCATCCAGAGAAGATCAGCCACTTAGAATTTCATCGCGTTATTAAGAAATTGACATTGACTTCCTCCGTATCACTCCCACAATCCAAACAAGATTGGCCACTTAGAAATTACATCGTGTTATTAAAATATTAAAAACTGACTTAATCGATTATTTTCTATTCCATAACACTTCTCCAGTCATAAGAACATTGTCCAGTTTGAAATTCATCGCATCATTAACAAAGTAAAATTGACTTATTTTCTATTCCATATTACTCATTGATCCTAGAAACATGGTCACTTTGAATTTAATCGCTTTGGCTTAGTCGACTATTTATTGTGTAACATAAGCTTGTGATTAAAAGCGGAAGCAGTCAACAAAAAAAATTCACAAATTATTAAAAGAGACGTTCTAATTTTATCTTAAAATCAGAAAGTCACTAATTGAGTTAAATGGTCAATTTATAATTACACGATGATAAAAGTGACCACATTAAGCCAAACAGTAGCCACTCTATGTCCGTCTAATTTTTGTGACTGTCTGGAACCATCTCGGAATTTCGCAACATAACGGAAATAAAACAAGTAATCAACCTTCTAAAACAGAAAAATGAACAATCAGCAAAATTAAGTGCATAATTAATTTAGGATCGGTAAGTAGTGGAAATGAATAAATGTAGAAGAGGTTTTATACCTGATTTGTCCATGTAGCTGTAGCAGTAGATGATGGGGTGGGTATGTATTAGCCGGTGCGAAATGTTGAGTCGAGAGAGAGTGTGATGATTCACTGGTTGTAGGCAGGGGAGTTTGGCAAAGGCTTTTCAACTGCTTTTCACTTTTCGCTAATTCCTGCTACCCCTCTACGCAAGCACGATAAAATGTGAAATTATTTGCCCATACTAGCAACGTGGTGTTATAATATACCCCCCGGGGTACGTCATTCTTGTGCCCCCACATATCAATATCCCACAAAACAGGCCCAATCAACAATCTCAAAACAAAAACCAAAACCAGCCCGCCCACTAGAGCTGTGCAATGGGGCGGGTCCCCGCGCGATCCGCCCTGACCCGACCCGGGTTTTTACGGGTCATGACCCGACCCTATGCTTAATGGGGTGGGTCATAACGGGTCGGGTCAATTTATTCTTTTGGCGGGTCGGGTCGGGGCGGGGCGGGTCATAGCACAAAAGTCAAAGTTGAAAAAAAATAAATCTTCCCCTCTCGTCATTTTACAATTTACACCAAACTTTTTAGTTATAAAAAACGGGTCGGGTCAATG
>CAAKMY010051506.1:0-19239 GCA_901111285.1 Corrigiola litoralis | reverse complement strand
CAAAATTTTGAAGACCCGCCCCGCCCCGATCCGTTTAAGTTTTGGCCCGACCCGCCCCGACCCGCCCCATTGCACAGGCCTACCGCCCACCAAGCCCCTTCCCCAAAACCCCACCTGAAAATCCAAAAAAAGAAAAAAAAAAACATCATTTATTTAGTAGCAATTTCTCATTTTTTATACCGTAGAAAATTCATTGAATGCTGAGAGGATTTTTTGTTGGTGATCCGAAAGTGCAATTCCTGCGATAATTTGCGAGCAATTTGCGACCTAAACCCACTGAAATTGCATAATTCTCAATTGTTACATTCAAGATGAGTTTCCTCCCAAAGTAGATGAAAATGGTGATGTACAAATGCAAGTTGATGAAAGGTTGGTCCTTTTTTGCTTTTTTATTCATAACTAGTTGTTAGGCCGCGTGCTATGCACGCGGTCCCCCAAGATATCAAAATTTATTTTCCTAAATTAGTAAGACATAACTATATTGAGATCGTTTATGATAAATTGATAATGCGTTGTTTCAACAAAGAGTTTGTTTAAGCCTCTAAGGAGTAGAGCATAACTGCCACCAGTTTGGAATAATAATGTTTGATAGTACTAATATAGTATTGTGTGTTTGGAATACAAATGCAAAATTAGCCGTCCAATGGAGCTTGCTTTGGAATTTATCAACTTTCCTCAATATACAACTTGTATTCGCAACTGTGGACGTACCGAAGCCAATCCTTCATCTAGCTCCAACAAGACAAAGAAGTTGACTTAAAGCTACAACGTCTCTAAATCCACATACTATTTTTAATCTATGAGGAGAGATTCTTTATAGATTTAATTAAGGACATTCTTAATTCGATTTACTCAAAAATTACCTAGTTAATATGCACGTGTTTGCTTTTCCAAAAGCTACTCATCTTAATTGCAAAAGTGAAGAATGGTCCCTGTATAAAAGTAGACGGTTGCTTACATGAGTTATTGTTTTTAGAATGCATAAATTAAGCACAAAGGGTAGACCATATATTTTCCTCCCACATAAAGTCACTTAAGAGAAACTTAATATTTTATCTTTAAAATATGAAGCAAATGTTTCCTATACAACATATTAATGTGAATTATGACTTGCTTCAAAGTAGATGTGAAAATGTATAGCTAGTTTAGTCTACTACGGGATACTACTCCAAACATGATAAGCAGTATCTTACAAAACTGAAACGTTAACTAAGTAAACTAAAAATATTTAGTTACAACACCAACTGAACAACAAGGTTGTTGAACTGCGATTAGTTCATAATCATAACTACATGGTACTGGCAGGACAAGAACCAATTTTTGTTAACTCTGGATATAAAGAGTGATGTAGAATGTTCAATGTAGTGGCTTCTTGGTTGCACTTTTGTTTCCTACAAGAGAAAAAAAGCGAGTAGTTGAGCTGGTGAGTTTGAAAGAATTGAAGAAGGTAGGAAACTACTGTAAAGGGAGTGATCTCTTTACTTCCCATCAGACTTGGGGGTTGACTTCAATTTACTAACAAGTTTCAATCAGCCACATATAGCATTAGAAACAAATCATCTCCACCTACTTAATAAAATCCCATAGTATGCAACAATTCATAAAAAAGCATAAAAAATCAAGTAGCATCAAACCTAGCCGCACTTAAACCCAAAGAAAAACAACCCCAACAAAATATTATCACAATTCATAAAAAGAGGATGCAAGACATCTTCGTGTTCATCTATGATCTATCAAAGAACACGCTGAGTGGAATGAACTAACAAAAATTGGTTTACATAAGCAGCCCTCAAATTCCTCTATACTCGTATATTTCATACAAACAACTATCCACCCTCTCGCCAGAGTTGCTGTGAAAAGCAGTATAATCCAAGAACATGAGATTAGCAGCACTTATTAGGTATGACCATGAAACAAGGCATTACCAGCTCAGAAGCTTTCCACATATGCACCTACCTTCCCTCCCCTCCCAGTTCCTTTCCTTACTCTTGCTCCTTCACCTCCTTTTTTTGTAATTTATACTACTATTTAGATTGGATTGTAATTTAAACTTCTCTCTTACTTCTAATTCTTTTTCTCACATTCCGTCCTTTATTTCCTCTTCACTCATCCCCCCCCCCCTCCTCCCCCTCTAATTATCTATACATCAACAATAAGTTTCCTTAATATCTGTTGCTTCCAATTCACTTTTTCACATAACTAAATTGAATGATCCTCGCATGTTACACTTCTAATAGCTGACTTTTAATGTTTTAACTCATAGTAGTATCACTAAATTAAAGGTCCTACTCAAATAATATTTTAGATGGTTCTTTTCTCTGTTAACATATAGAATTAGCGGTAGATAACAGTTAATATGTGAAGACTGGAGTACAGTGTATGTCCAGCTATATATAGTCATGTACCTTTTCCTTGAACTGCTTGATTTGCTCACTGAAAATTTTATTTTGAAATAGAGAGCATAAGCAAATAAACTTCTTCACTGATTAAAACACGCAATTGCAAAAGAGAGATATATGAAAATTTGTTTGGCCTTTCTAGCTCTAATTGGTTCTCAAGCAGTTGCAACTCTTTCAAAAGACATGATCCTAAATTTTCTCCCAGAATTCTCCTAGAAAACACCACAGAGTTCAAGAATTATATGCAGCCAATGAATTTGCTTTTACTCATACAACCATACAAGGTCATACACAAATAGAAACATATAAAGTTAGACTTTTCTAACTTTTTGAAGCTACGATAGCCTTTACCTTCTTCACAAAAATCTCAGTTTCCTCCTTCAGTTCTGCCATTATAGAACCAAATTGTGATTTGTGAGTACATTTGTTTACCCAACATGTACGTACCTTCCTCAATATCCACATTTGATTCAGGTTTTGTATCTTTTGACCTCACCATGCTTGACAGCCTTCATATTGGTTATTATTGTACTATAACGAAAATAACGGAAACATCAATAACGTTGGCTTCATGCAAGTCTACACAATAAAGTACTAAAGAATATCAATGTTCAATGGTTTCTTAAGTTGCACGGATTTCACAATGTACAGCAAATAAAACAATGAGAAGTATGCAAGCAAATGGTTACTGTAATTACATCTGAAATGCTTACTTTCGAAATTGGAAGCGATTTGAGACATACTCCCTCTGTCACATTAAATTCACCCTATTTTAAACCAGTGAGAATACCAACTTTGGCTCAACTTCTAATTAACAAGAAAGAAATGAAACACAAAGTATAAGGTACACAAATGGAGCTATGAGTGTTTACGGACACAGAGTTCCTCAAATAATGTTAAATTCCCGCGCATAGAACAGGTACAAGAAGGCAGTTTGCTGGTTAAATGATACAAATTAGGCAGCTTTCTTAGGATTCCCTAAACTGTCGTGTACCCCATACTATTTATCTCTCAAAATGGCCTATATTGCATCAGCCAATCTACTATATTCGAATGTTTTCTCATAAAAAAATAGTAATCCTCCACACAGTCATATCACTAATTAAATTTGGGGGAGAATGATGTCCAAAAAGTGTTTTGCGTCAAGTCACAGAGCTCTAAGGCTCTAATAGCATAAGGTCAACACTAACTTATCTTTAAGAAAATTAATGGCTTCCTGCATCCCATCTCAAGCCCTCTTGCTAACCTGATGGCCTCATTCTCTTTTAAGTACATGCTACAGATTACTAATCAGTGTATCTTTCAAATGACAACTAACTTTTCTTAAAAGTTTGAAGCCATTATCACCATCTTATCGGTAATATTCAGAGATCGTAAATATTTTACTGGCTTCTAGTGTATCGACAGCAGGATTTCCCTCTCACTTGGCCTCTATAATTAAAGAGTTAGTCAGCGGCTCACTCTAATTCGAGTTCAAACCTTTTCCCATGTCTACACCTATCACATAATTCAACTCCAAGTACGCAAAGATCTTAAACAAACAAACCAAGTTAAAACAAGAACCTAGTGAAGAAGCTCAAGAAGGGAGCACAACCGCTCTTGTAAATGTGGCATCTTTCCACCATAGTCCACCATCACAAACCGGCCTCATTCTAGTACACAATGCCAAAACATCTGCACAAGCCAAATCATCAAAGTCACTAAAATTTCACCATCAATGTTCTGTTATTTCTTTATCCACCAACCACTCAAACTTTGGCAACATCTTTTCTACTCGCAATCCCACCACTCTACCAATCAATATGCATACAAATGTAGAAAACATACAGAGATCAAAAAGTTCCTATATGCAAAGTATTCTGGCAGTTTCTAAATCAATTCATAGCTCCATTAATAAAACAATTCTTAAAGATCAAAAACACCAAGATGAGTTGAATGATATGAAGAATTACAGACCTTTTAAATTGATTTCATTCAAACCATACAACAACAATTTGCAGCATGGTTGAGTTGAACTATTTCCATAAACCCGCCAGGCCCAACCATCACCCTACCCATGTCCCCCTCTTTTTCTAGCCACAAAATGATGTGGGATTGTTATCAATTTAATTGCAACCCCAAGGTGTAATTTTGCTAGAGGACCGCAACAATGAAAGAAGGTATCTCATTTCAATATCCTTCATATTTCACACAATCACACTTAACAATGAAAAGACCAATCATAAGTCGTAGGAGAGATAAAATCAGAAAAGTTACCTTTTTATCAAACATGGGAGTACCTTCGACATGCATATCATAGAGGACAGGGAAGGGTGATTAGAGAAAGAAGTGAGAGAAAAGCTTGGAGTACCATCATAGGTTATTGTTGCCGCTGCTAAAGCTTTGTTTGTGATCAACATAGGAGAGAGAATATATGAGGGCAATGAAGAAGAGGGAGCAGTGATTGATGATTGATGATTTCTGATCTTAGAGAAGAGCTAGAGAGATGAGGGAAGTAGTAATGGCGTGATTCTGATGTACTACGAGAAGCAACCCAAAAAGTGGACTGGGTTGGTGTGTGGTGTGCGTCAATGGGCTTGCTGATGGGTCACCCAAAAGGATGCCTAACGGGTAAGTAATGGTTATGTTGATAGTATTGTTCATTATGTACAGTAACCGGGCACTATTCATTATGAATAGTAGCTCCCTTAGTGGCTTTTGTAATAGGTATAGATTGACTCATAAGAGTAGCTCAATTAGGATCTATGTTCAAATTCTCTACTTATATTTGGTTTTTGGTTTTTGCATCTTCATTTTAATTAATGTATATTCGTAATTAGTTCATAAGATTAAGATCTGATATGCATGCATGTGCAAATATTTTACTGCATATGTGCAAAATATGGTTAGTATATGTGCAAATATTTTACAGTATATGTGCCAAATATGGCTTGTATAATTGTATATATGTTATTTGCTTTTGTTTAATGTGCAATTGGTTCTTGCCTGATGTTCAAACACTTCATATGTTTGCAGTTATCTCGTTATTGACACGCCATTGAATTCTATAAGTGATTTTGGAGAACCATCATTCACGTGTCATTTAAAGAAAACAAGCATTGTAAAGTCATTTTAGACATAAACCAAGAAGTATCATAAACGAATTCATGGGGAAAAGGAAAAGGAAAGGCCGATGAAATTTTTTTTAGGAAATGCGAGAATTTTTCTAGCATTGAGATGATTTTGCACAAAATGTAGTGGATGATTGCACATTTACCACATCATTATTGCACATGTTAAACTTGTAGGAATATGAGATGTTTTTGCATTTAGATGTTTTTGTATTGTGATGTATTAATTGCTTGTTTGTGAGACAGTTTTTGATTTACTTTAACTATATTTTTACACTAGCTTGAGTATTGATCTATAGCTTGTATCGAGAACCTTGATACATAAATTTTGTCATTTCAAGAAAAAATCAAGCGTGATTTGTCTTTATTCCCCGATGATGACACAACCAAGGTGTGGTAAAGGTTCTCGTTTCAAATCAATTGCCAAAAAATTAGTGGCAAATGTTATGGAACTCGACGGTCTCAAGAACAAGAAGACGCAAATGATGAATTTTCATAGCCTACTTTAGTTGGATTAAAGGCTAATGAATATTTTATTTAAGAAAAGGCTTAATTTTTTCTGTTTTGAAGTTATTTGCACAAAATGTAATGTGGGATTGCACATTTACCATATGTGTATTGCACACTATGAGATGTTGATTGATGTATAGAACAATATGTTGTTGCAAGTTGCACAATTTATTGATTTATTTTGTACATTTCGTCGAATTAGATTGCACAGCTTATTGAATTTTTCTGTTTGAAGTTGTGTTGCACAAAATGTAGTATGTGATTGCACATTTACCATATGTGTATTGCACATTATAAAATGTAGCTTGATTTACAATGATGAAAGATGTAATGAACAACATGTTATTTCAGATTGCGCAATTAAGTGATCTTGTTTGCACATTTTAGTTGAAGTGATCCTTTACGAGATGGTCATAGCTTTCTAAATTTTAGATCTCCTAATTTATTCAATGATAATGACAATACAACATCACATAAAATCACCAAACTACACATAACAAGAGCTCTTAATTCCTCATTTATAATTTACCACATGAAAATTAATATTTTAAATTAACTCAACATTTAATAATAATATCACTTTAAGTGCACTTTTTGTGATTTGTTGTTCTTTGGGCAAATTAACATCACTTTGGAGTAGTATAAAATCATTTTTTGTGCACATTTTAATTCTAAAACGTGCAATCTATAAACACTAGTTGTGCAACATGTGTTAACCAATTGAGCAATACTAAAGTATTTTTGTACAATACATAAAGACTATTTGTGCAAAGCACAACAGTTCTAGAAAATGTAACTTTGACTTTATTTGTGCACCATATAAACATTATTTGTGCAATAGACAAAGTATATTTGTGCAATAGAAAAAAGACTACATGTGCAAAGCCTAAAAATTTTAACTCAAATGACAAAACTTTTTAATACAACTTAAAACCCAAATATCATCAATATTTTTGATTTTTTATTACATCATATGACAGCTAAGGTATATGATCGGTTAACATAGTCTCAATAACTATTTGAACAAAATTGCTTGAACCTAATCTATGATTGCCCGAACCTACACCATAGTTCTTAATGTTGTTGAAAATCCTTTAACAACTCTTCTTATCATCTCTTTCGGAATCCGAGAAATATATGCTTCAAACAACTTCTTCGACCCTTCTCCTTGCACTTTCAAACAAGTTTTTGCATATAGCTCTACTAGGAAATCGTTTCCTACTGATCTCTTTTCCATAAACAAGGCACCAATCTTCTTTTTTGGCATAAAGGGTGTGAAGTCATATGTCTTTCTAACAATGAAACCGAGGTTACATACTGAAACAGAAAAGAAAGCTTCTGTCAGCATACTCATGTGCAAAATATTATAACAAGATGTGCATTTAAAGATTTTTAAATGTGCAATAAACTTATTAATAATGTGCAAATTCAGTGAATGTGCAAAATTGTATAAAAATGATGTTGACTTAAAATGGGCAATATAGACCAATAATTTGTGCAATCTAAAACACCATGTTGTTCAATAAACTTTCATTATTGAAAATAGAACTACATCAAATAAGATGTGCAAGACACATATGATAAATGTGCAACACATATTGATACATTGTGCAACACATATTAATAAACTGTGCAAATCTGCAACAACAGATTGTTTAACACAACCTTGTCAACCTTCTTAATGAAAATTACACTACATATAATAATGTGCCATACATATATGATAAATGTGGAACACATATTAATACATTGTCCAACATATATCGATAAATTGTGCAAATTTGCTGTTGCAATTTATAAATGTCAAAAATAAACTTTTAAAGTAAAAACCGAAACATAATTTGTAGCAATCTGAAACATAATATTGTTCAATAAACTTTCATTAATGAAAATACAAATACATCAAATAAGATGTGCAATACACATATGATAAATGTGCAACACATATTGATACATTGTGCAACACATTGATAAATTGTGCAAATCTGCAACAGTAATAATGTGCCATACACATATAATAAATGTGCAACACATATTGATAAATTAAGCAAATCTGCTGTTGCAATTGATAAATGTCAAAAATAAGGCATTTAAAGTAAAAACCGAAACATAAATTACATGTGCAATTCTATTACGATTATTGTGCAATTCTTTCAATGCAATTGTGCAATTCTTTTACCAGTTCTAACAGAAGTAATGTGATATATGTCACAACTAAGACAAGAGTTACCGGAAACAGATAAAATGATTGTAAAGCTATTGTATGCATTTTATTTTAGCAGTTCGTGCAATGTAGAGATTCAAAATGTACAAAAATCTAGAACACGAGTTTCTAAACAGAGATAGCAGTTTGTGCAATTCTTCTACCTTCCTTGTGCATTCCATTTATATTGTAAGTGCAATTTTTTAAAAAATAATATGTTAATGGTGAGAAACAACAAATTTAAACACTGTATGCTTCACTTTCAATTCTACCTTATCTTTATCAGCCCAATTTAATTTAGAAGCTTCTCAAAGTACAAATTTGCATTAAATAAAAAATTGTCACGCAAAAAACTACAGTTTGATGAATTTGCACAATTTTTACCTGATTCTTGTCCGAGTATGTTAGTTGCTTGAAGGTAGAGAGAGAAATTACGATTTTCAGAAGATCAATTGGATGATTTTGCACAATCGCTTGTTGCTTGAAGGTGGAGAGAGAAATTTCAGGGTTATTAGAGAGAGAAAGTTGTTTTGTACGTGCACACTCTTTTTTTTCTTCTGTTTTTCTGTTTTTATTTGGACTAAGCTGTTTGTTTTCTAGTTTTGATTTGGGCTGGGCCGCGTCTATTGGACATGGGGGTACCTAGCTACCATACCCCCCCGGTCTATAGTATAAGAATTGAGGTTATGGCCGTTATTAGCAACTCATATGGTGGTGCGTCAGGTGCTAGTGTTTCGTCTGCAAATCGATCGAGATGACAAAGCTTCTCTCCTTCAAAACTACAAAGGATCATTGAACACCCCCTCGTTCAAAACTGTCTTGATACAGGATCTCAAAGGGTACTCAGAAGCGTTAGATCTAAATATTATTGATCTTAGTTTTCATTTGGTTGGACTTTGTTCATCTTTAGATTTGTATTATGAAATGATTATTATCTGGTGTAGATGCTGTATGGCTTTTCATTAATGGAATTTCACCTCCCTTCAAAAAAAAAAAAACAAATCCTTCCTAGTAATAAAAAGGAAAGACCTATCTTCAAAAACTTCCTCTAAAGATAATGTTGATAAAGAAGCAAAGTGAACTATCGTAGCTAGAAAGTCAGCAGCCGAATTGTCTTCCCTAAACCAATGATCAATGTTGAGGAAATTGAATCCACGCATGTCCTCTTTCACATCTCTCACAATAGTGTAAATCTCCCATGGAACTTTCCACACATCTCGAACAACATTAATAACGCATTAATTATCACTTTCTACATATATCTTCTTTAAACCGATCCTTCTAGTAACCAACCCCATCACGTAAAGCCAAAGCTTCCGCGATCAGAATATAGGTAGTACCTAGGCGCCTAGCACCGGGCTGAATAACCACACCACTGTCATCTCTGATGATGAACCCTGCCGAAGAAAGACTTGAATCCAGCTTTGAACCATCAAAGTTAATTTTCACAAATCCTGGAGGAGGTTTCCTCCACCAAATCTCTCAAATATTCTTTGGTTGTTTTTGTTTTAGACCACCACTATATTCATCATCCTCCTTCCAGATTTTCATACTATGAATAGAACTTTTAGTCACTTGAATGATATTGCAAACCTCGTTATTGAAAATGCACTTATTTCTAGCATGCCAATATGACCACCACAGAGTAGCAAGATGAGATAATGAGATCTTATTTGCTTCAACAAATATACGATTTAGGTTATCAATGACATCCACATTGTCATCATAACAAAGATTCATACTTGATAGATTAAGATCGATTGATAGTTTTGTCGAAGCATCTCTCACGAAAGGACATTAAATAGAATATGCTCTCTAATTCCTCACTCTGGTTACATAGATGATATTCCAAATGAACAAAGATATGACTTTTATACAGCCTGTCACTGGTTGGTAACCAATCCACAGAAACTTTCCGTAAAATTTTTTAATTTTTTGGGATAATATTTAAGTTCCAAATCCAATGAAATTTGCATTTATCCCCTTTTCTTTCCTGAATATTTTGTGCTAGCCAAGAAACAAACTTAGTAGTAAATTCACCGGTTGGACTTAACTTCCAAAATAATTTATCTTCTATATCATAGAAAGGTATATTAACCATCTTGATTTGTTCAACAATATTACAAGGAAGTAATTGACTTAGTAACGTTGAATTCCAACAACCATTAGGCAGAATAAAATTAGATACTTTAGCCTCTTTATTTACAAAAAGTATGTCAATTGCGTAGCTCACAATTGGCTTGTCACCACACCAATTATCTTGCCAGAAATTAATGTCCTTACCATTACCCACCTGCCAATGAAGACCTTTAGCAAATATTGTCCTTAGATTACAAAGATTATTCCAATTCCAAGATGAACCACTTTTGTTTTTGATATATTTAAGAAAGTTAACATTTTTCAAATATTTATCGTTGATAATTTTAACCCAAAGGTTATTAGGTTGTGAAATAATTTCTAATGAGCTTCATTTGCAAAGCTTTGTTTGTAGCTTCTGCTTTCCGGATGCCTAGCCCCCCTAATTTCTTAGAAGGCAAATACTATCCCATCCACCCAAATTCGGAGATTTAGAATTCTCTTTTTTATTCCAAAAGAATTTTCTATTGATACTATCCTATTCGTGAAGAGTCAATTGTGATAGAGTAAAGTTTTGCATGACATGGTTAGGCTTAGCAGACAAGTTAGCTTGTATTAAAGTCGTTCTCCCAGCCTGAGATATAACATTGGCCTTCCATTTTGGAATTTGGTCGGGCATAAGCCTCTAGAGCTACTTCACAAAAAGTGTTTTTGTTGACTCGATCATTGATAATAGGATAACCCAAATAACTATCCAACACATTATTAATAGGCATACTAATGATCATGCCTAGTGCTATTACTTACATTATTAGTGCATTGCAATGCTGATTTATGGTAGCTAATCCTTTGGCCTGAAATTAAACAAAAAGACTCTAGGACATCTTTAATAAACTCCGCACACCCTTCGTTGGCTTTGGCAAATATAATAGTGTCATTAACAAGTATAAGAAAAGGGATAAAAACGCCACTAGCAAGTCGAATTCCAATCGGATAAGAGGCCACTTCAGAGGCAGCTTGAAGTTTCCTTGCAAGCACCTCACCACAAAGAATGAAAAGGAAGGGAGATAAAGGATCCCCTTGCCTTATTCCTCGAGAAGAGGAAAACTGTTCTGAAGGGGTCCCATTAACTAAGACTGAAAAAGACGTTGTGGTAACGCATTCATGAATCCAACCTATCCATTTGGGATGAAAACCAAATTTCTCAAGTACTCGAAAAAGAAAATCCCAATCAAGACGATCATATGCTTTTTCAGGATCACGTTTTATAGCCATCCAACCCTCTTTACCTTTCTTCTTTTTAAATGAATGGAAAACTTCATGACAAATAAGAATATTATCATTATTAGATCTATTATGAACAAAGGCCCCTTGTAGGGGATGGACTAGATCATCCATAAGGGGTTTTAATCTAGAAGAAAGAATTATCGAAATAATTTTATATATAGTATTACAGGGACCTATTGGCCTAAAATGATTTGCGTCTTCTGGATTATCTATTTTGGGGGCAAGAGTAATAAAACAATGATTTACTTCTCTTAAAAGTCTCCCGAAATGGAAGAATGCTTTACTAGCTTTTATGATTGAGTGCCTCATAATTTTCCAATATTTTTGAAAGAAAGCAGTTGGTAGACCATCAAGTGCTGGAGATTTGCTCTCTTTCATACTAAATATTGTCGTTTTAATCTCACTAGTACTCACTTCTTTAACAAGGAAGTAATTATCTACATCGGAAATCGAAGGCAATATTACATCTAGATCTGAATCATTGAGCAAATAGCTAAGATCCTTAGAGAATCTTGAAGTGAAATTGCTCTTTAGTTCGCTTCGGATTAAACTCTCTTTTTCTAAAATAGAATCATCAAAAGATCTGATTGTTTTATTACGATTTTTGTTTTCCCTAATAGAACCAATTGTGTGAAAATAATACGTATTTGCGTCACTTTGTTTCATATGGGTCACTTTTGCTCTTTGCATCCAATAAGTTTTTCTAAACCGAAGGAGTTCCTTCTTTTTTTTTTTAACAAGTCTTTTAATTTTGTTATCTAAGTCCACTAAAAAGTTATTGATAATATGACCCTGTAACTCAGCCATTTTTATATCTAGTTGGCCCAGTTGTCTGCGAATATTACCAATATTACGCTTGTTCCAACTCTTAGCATTAGCCTTTAGAATTTTTATCTTAAATCTAAGTCTAAACATAAAAGAACCTCTAGTTGAGGTAGCCCAAGAATGTTTTACTACATTTGTGAACCTTTCATTTTTAAGCCAATTAATATCAAATCGCAATGGCGATGCTTTAACAGACCTATATTCCTCAATAATTATAGAAATTGGCGTATGATCAGAAGTTGAAAAAGGATGGTGTTTTATACTAACATTTGGATGAACTAAATACCAATCATGCGATACAAAGGCTCTATCAAGCCTCTCAAATAAATTATTTGGTCCGCTTTTTCTTTTCCTCCAAGTAAATTGAGTACCTGGTACGTGTCGGCACATTTAACCAGTTGTTATTATATGATAGATCTTGTAATCTTCGAAATCTGATCGAATTTGTATTTACCCCGCCTTTTTTATCTTCTGGGTTCAATAAATCATTAAAATCACCAAAATATAATATATGGAAAACTGAGCGATTGTAGATGAATAATTACATCGATACAAAATTGATTTTTTCCACTTTCATTTGGAGAAGCATATATAACCACAAGATAGAATTTTAAGCATCGAGCATTATTAACTATTAAGAATGATGCAAATCGATTACTTGGATAGAAAAGGGATATGTACACACCTGTAGATAGACAATCTTTTCAAAGAACCCAAAGTCCACCACTGAAGCCTACGGCAGGGATAAAACATTCTTTATTAAAACCACATTTTTGCACAAGATTAGGGAATGGTAAGGTGCTAACTTAATTTCTGCAAGAGCTAAGAATTTAACGTGGTTTATAGAACAGAAGAATGTCAATTCTTCATCCAAATTTTTCTTAGTTGCACCTCTTACATTCCAAAATATAACTATCATTTAATCAACTTGAAAATGTTCTTTTGATAAGGAAATTTTTTTTATTAGAACAACCTTCAACAAAAAGGCATTTTGAAATTTAAATTTGACGTTCCGAACAAGTAAAATTGAGTCAACCATAGTCGTGTAAATAGAAATACACATTATATATACCACCCCTATCAAGCGAATTCTGGTTATTAACTCAGTTAATATGGACATAGTACCAACTCTTTTGAATGATGGAATAAATGGAATAAACACAATATCAATAAACAAAGGCCCCCAAGAACAAATAATACACAAGTAATATAATCTAATTGATACAAAAATCCCATGTGGATTCTTATGCCCATCGTCAAAATAATGAGGGTGGATAAAGCTACAACAAATTGTAAATGAAGCTGAACCAACGGATATCAAAGTAGCAAATTCTAGTTTCCTAACCATCATCAAGTAAGTAGTTGGTAGATGACAAATTTGAGCAAGCATAGACAGTGATGTAACTAGAATTTCTTCCCTAGATTGTAATTTACAAGCATAATTGATCCAGGATAAATCAAAGACGTATGTGATATACAAAATTGATAAATTCCGCCAAACTACATTGATACATAAAGGTGTATCTATAACAAGTGTTATCAGGTGAATATGCCATACGCCAACCATATGGTAGTTCGCCAAAATCCATAGACAACCAAGCTGATAAGAGAAATCTGAAATCTTGTTTTATATATAAAAAACATGTGATAGAAATTGAACTTTTTATTCCTCCATTTGCATTATGTAACATATGAATTCGTTTATAGCTATTAGAAGGTGTTATTCCACCCATTATATCATCTTGGCCAGATAAGTCATTTAAAGTACCACTGATTGTATAATCATATGGTATGGAGTTGAAATAATAAGTTGTATTTTAGAACGTGGATTTCTCCAACCCATGTAAATATGCTTAAAAACTGATTATTATGAACCTTTTGGAGTTCATCTTATCATATAATAAAACATAGATAAACTTTGCACTTTGATTAGAAAACCTTATACAAACACCAAACATACAGTTGGGTTGCCAAAGCTGCCGAAATCCAAAACTGTTCTCAACATAATAGGAAATACAAACTTCATTCAAGTCACATTTATATGACAACTTAGGGTAGTGAGAAGAGTTAACTCTACTTTCCGTAAGGGATAAGTGCTGAAAACGAAAGATATTACAAAAGGATAACTCTTCATCTAATTTATTCTTGGAAGCGCCCCAAACATTCCAGAAGGTGATCGACATAATAACTAATCCATGAGTTACACTTGCTTAGCTCTCTTCTTCGAAACATCAACGATCTTGTTGGAAGACCCCGCCTTTCCTTGAACTTCCACATCCTTGAAGCATTTCAGGATGGAGCTCTCAGAATTGAGAGAGGAAAGGATTTCACCAGAGAGTTGTTATCAGCAGCAGGTAGCTTGGAATAGGCCCTTCCACCAGCCTTTGGGGTAACTTTAGGAGATGAAATCACCATCTCCAAGCCACCAACCAGAGGGGCAAAAGAGTTGGTAAGATTATAAGCAGGGGCTTCGAGAAGCGGGACATGCTCAAATAAGATAGCATTATCACCATCATTGTTTGGCACAATACCAAAAGATTTCAGGTAGCTATCTTCATGATTACCAAATGGTTCAAAACTATTAACTTCAGACTCACCATCAAAATTATTAGTGGAATTGAACAGATGTGAAGGAGGGATCATAAGCCCTTTTCCTTTACCATGAACATCAGGTTTCAAAACCAGCGCAGTTTCAGATCTGATAACTAACCCCTTGGCAGGAGGAATGACTCTCTTTAGTAGGCCTCACAACAGGAATGACAGACTCATTTCTAGGCACAATGGTTTCATTTTTTCTTGGCTACCTCTTTTTTCTTTAACTGGCCAACTAGATTAGAGGGGTTAGAATCCAAGGATACCTTGGTCAATCTAGCACTCTCATCCAAAGTATGTCAGAAGGACTAACAGAAGAAGAAGCAGGAAAATGTTTAAGGATGATCTCCATCTCCTTAGGATTGTTAGCAAGTAAAGGGCACTTATCAATGAAATGGCCCTTTTTACCACAACAGCCATATCCCATTTGGAAAAATTTTCATACCAGACAATGAATTCACGCTTAATACCCATATATTTTTTAATCTTGGAATAAGCTTTCAACTTAACAGAAACATCAGCATTAATACAAACTCTAGCAAAGTACCTTTTGTTTTGATTAGCAGATTGAGTATCAAGCCTAACCAAACTACCCAACTTATTAATGAGAAGGAATATACTGACAGCCTCATGGTTTTGTAACTCAGAAGGAAAACGAGGGATGCGAATCCAAAGGTCAGCATTCTTAATAATAGAATTAAGAGGATCAAACCCAGCTTCCCATTTTTTGAGGACGAGAAGTTGACCAAGGATAAAAAAAGGGCGATTCTGCCACACTTCAACTTTATCAGTAGCAGTGGAGAACCTAATGAGGTACCAATTCTTATCAAGGTCAAGAAATTTGACCTCACCATGGATGAGAGACTTCCAGTCAAGTCTAGATCGACTAACAATACTTTTCGTATCAAGAGGTTTGCCGAGAACCTTCAAATAAAAGGAGTTTATTAATGATATAATTAATTAAAAGTAATTAATTTATATTCTCATAAATCATTAATTGATAAATATCAAGTTATAAGACTTTTTTATAGCTAAGACTAATATTAAGTATTATGTTTAGACTTGTGTAAATGCATAAACACATGAAAATGGTAGAAAAACATAAGGAAAAGACAAACCAATGAATAAGACAAAACTAGACAAAAAGACAAAACTGCCCAAAACTTGCCCGAAATTACAGAAATGCCATGCAGGCCAATTTTCTCACATTTTCCTCTCTTCTTCCTCCTCTCTCACGCATGGAGCTTTGCTCCCATGGCTTCTCCACATTTCAACACCTATCCAACTTTACTTTAACACATGTTAAGCTCACAACATCTCTACAAACACTTGGCAATCGAATTTTTGATGATTAAGCAAAGTTTAAGACACTTGTTCATCAATTTGAGGAAGAAAAATTTGGTCCTCTAATGGTGACACAAGTGGTGCACGAAAATGGCCAAACTTCTCACCATTTCCTCTATAAATAGCAATGAATTTGTCCATAGAAGACTCACCCACAAGAACAAGCTTCAAAGCACTTGCCTTGAACCCATTTTCTCCATTTTCGTCACTTTCTCTCTCCTCTCCACCACCACTCCGACCACCACGAAACTTAACATAAATACCACCATTAAAGAGCCATTAAACCAATGAACACAATCATATAAACAAATTAAGGATATATATGAAGTAAGGACATCAAATTCGACCATAAACTTTCAATTTATACAAATGAACCACCCAACTTGGTATCCTTGTGGCGGCACCACCGACGACCACCACCACCAACGAACACTTTCATATCACTCTCCTCACTGCAATCTTCAAGTACCATCAAAGATTCGCCTCCAAAGACGCCCCAAGACGTGATTAAAACTGCCCAAAGTTGCCCAAAATTGCCAAAATAAGGTAGCATATGTCGCTAACACCGACAATCACCTCCAAATGAGTTTATATAATTATGATAATGATTATTTTGCTTAACGATGATGATTTTATGGATTGTGGGATAATAATTATTTATTTAATGAATTTTATTAATTAAATTACACTTTAATGAAATATCGTTATTTTAAAGAAATGTTAATAATACTCTCGAACTTGAACCATATGGATATGGAACCGAGGACTATTAAAAAGGTATGAAACATGATAAAGAAAAGTGAAAGACGTGGTCTCCTGACGGTATATCAATGGACCTATGTTTCGAATGTTTCTGTGATATGATGATTAATGAAATGTTATATGATGATGGACGTGCACGTACCTTATGATGGGGTTTTTATACCCGATGATGCTTTATGATAGAGTTTTTATACCCAATGATGATGATGGATGTACTTGTCAGAGACCATAAAATGATAAAAGTAAAGTAATAATAAGATGAAACAAATAAGCAAAAGAAGACATATTTACTAACGATGTTTTCTATGTTCCCTCTCTTTGTTTTGCAAATAAAATAAATTCCTACAAGTTATATTTACGCTGTTAGGGTAGTTGTTATTGAGCTTCATCTCATTGTTTTGTTTTAATGTTTTTAGGTACCGATGGGGACGAAGGGAACGCATAGATGTGAGGAGTTAAAGGCATAAAGCCTATAAAAATTGTTAGATAAATAATTTGGTTTTTATGTTATTTTCAAGACTTAAGTGTTGTAATAATAACTTTAGTTAACCTATCATATGAATAAATCTCAAGTTTAATAATTCTAAAGGTTTAAGTAGAATTTAAATTTGTCACCTAGTTTAAAGATTCACCAAAGGGACGTCCCGACTAAGATAGGAATTTTCGCTGCTATTTTATGCTTGTCTTTTTTGACTTGGGGTAGTTCATCAAAACAATCACTATCATAATCATCAGAGGAATCATAATTTTGGATTTGATCAGAATTGACAGAGTTAGAATTTTCCAAGTTAATGTTGGGGATCTCCTCCACAGAGATCAATTATATATATAGTTGAAATACTTAGCTGATGAACCCAAGTCAGAGACAGGAGGAGAGGCGTATACCCTTCCAGGGGACAACACTTCATCCTTGAAAAAAGTGTGCACCCTTAGAATCCAACACCAGAACTGCATAATGTAACCTTTGACTCATTGACCACGCAATATCAAGCTGAATTCACGTCTTCTTTTTGCTACTAAAACCCAAGATGGAAAAGTTTGTTGTTGACCAGCCCACAAAAATCATAGCCATCCCCAAAAACAGAGGCTATTTACTTAAATTGGAGAAAAGTAATTCGGATAAAAGCCCGCCTGAAGCCTTGATCTCCACGTTTTAGTCTTGAAACCATCGTTCTTAGATAGCGCGTGGATAATAAGCAAAACCCAGTAACCAAATGGTCTTAGAAATTGATTATTGAAGAAGCAAGGTCTAAAAATAGAAGGATGTTGGAAATGATGTGTAACTCTTTGTTTATTGGAATTGATAAAACTCAGAAACAATCTTTTGTGATCTCTGCTAGCTATAGAAATTGTGAGATTTGTTGGTTGTGCGGCTGTGGAGATAAGTTTTCTAGGGTTTTTTTGTTGGGGGATATTATCTAGAGAGAAGGGAGACCATCTCTTTCTAGACTTCCCCATTTTTTTCTATGATTTTTATCTCCAACTATTGTCTCGAGCTACGTGGTGTTTTGAACACATAGAAAGAGGAGTATAGGATTATAGGAGTGCATATCCGTGAATCCGTGACTTCATATGGTAAAAAGAAAGGGTAAATCCGTCCAATTAGAGAATAGAAAAAGATAACATGAGTTAAATACGGAATAAAGCAAGATAACATAAGCTAAATACAAATTAAAAGGAAGATAAGAGCATTAGCAATGGAAGAACTTTATAAAAAGTTCTTCCCATGCCAAATTACATGAGCACATTTTTCAAGAAATCTTGCTTTTACAAACTTTTTTTGTCAATGGAAGAACCCAAATAAAGTTCTTTAAACATTTTACTATTTTTATTCAACTAAAAAAAAAAAAATATTGTACGTAGTTTTTCCTATGGGTAATGTTGTGCGGAAGCGAATAAAACAATAACAAGAAGAAGAAGAAAAAAACACGCAAGAATTTACGAGGTTCACTATCAACGTGATAGCTACGTCCTCAGGGCTCGGGAAGAATTTTCACTATGTAGGAGAATCACAGTTACAAAGATGATCACAAAGAGTTTTTAGATCTGCCTCTCAAAACTCTCTCTAATATTGGCTCTCAATATTCCTAGGTTTTTCTCACTTAATGAAACTAGGGTGTGTTAGGGAGTT
>CAAKMY010051502.1:0-11225 GCA_901111285.1 Corrigiola litoralis | reverse complement strand
AGGAAGTAAGAGGGAGTCGGTCGTTCTTTTTTTGTTAACAAATTGGAAAACACGCTCCTTGGATTGATTACCAAAGGAGCAATCCATATCATCTCCGTAGTTCCTGGTCTTCTGAGAGTTAGCCTCTTGGTCGAAAAGGATCTTGTCAACAGGCAAAGGTTCTGAAGTATCAACCCCACTGAAGTTAGAATCACATGTTCCCGACACATAGTTATCACTTTTACTATCAACTCTTAACTTCTTGGAGCCCCAATCAAATGGGAGACAATTTTCAGTCTCACGACTAACTTGCTTTTCAAATATAGTGTGTATCTGGACATCCTTTTCAGAGAAGGTAATGTCCTCTGTATAAACTGAGTCCCCTCTAATGAAAATTAAAGTTTTTTTTTTTTTTGGTAATAGACGATGGAGAGAGGCTCCTTAAAATAAAAATACTAAAAGAAAAAACCAAAGATTATGGAACCATTCGGGGGGCAGGCAGTCAGTCAAGAGGGGACTCCATAACCGCAAGATTGTCTTGTTCAACTGCAAGATTCGCTAACCAGTCGGCGCAGCTATTCGCCTCAGGAATGTTCCAATCTTTTCTAACAATGCTTATGGCTGATTAAACTGTGAAGTTTGCCGAAGAGGAATGATCCCAGAAATATTGATCTTGTGCCTCATCCCCCATGCCTAGCGAATGAGTTGTCATTCTTTGTAAGACTTGTTGTGGTAAGTAATCAGCTAACACTTCCCATTTCCAGCCCAGATTAATGAGAATTAAAGTAAAAACTTGGCTTTTTTAACATAAATGAGCATAAACCTGCAAATTCTATCTTTTGACAATAGAGTAGCAACATCTGACTCGGGTTTAGGATCAACATTGTCTTAAAATCTTCGGTAATGATCAGCAACATGGAGAAGGAGAGTTGCAAGAGAAACTTCACTGACTTTACCATTCAGAATACCAAGACCAATAACAATAGTGGCAGACGTTGGAGTACGTACTACCAGAATTGCACACTGTAGTACCAGACTTGCATACTTGCAGCACTAAACTAGAACATTATACGGTTGAGTTCGTGGCTCTTTTGACAAATATCATTACTAACTTACTTGCAATGTCATAAGTGAAATGTTAAAATCACGGGTTACAAGTGTACAATCACCACGATTTATATAAGATGCATTCTCATACTCCCATTCATGTAATAAGGTAATGAAGACCCATGTTTTTTATGCTAGTGTGAAAGATGTACAACTGTACATAGTATCGGTTGTCCAAAAAAAGAAAAGGTGTACAGCATAGTTTAGAAGTTGAAGTTTAGAACATGCATTGATGTAGGCCAGGTATCAATATGACAAAGTACTAAAGAATCCAAGTTTTTTAAACTAGTGTGAAAGGAATACAAAGTTTTCTCCAAAGAAAAGATTAATCATGAGATCAATTGGGATGATGCGCCAATTAATTGGCCGTTAGAGTGCAAATTGCTCATATCCTTTTTGGAGTATTTAATCAATACCAACAGTGACATTAAAGCTTGTGCCAGATGGAACCACTGCTTTGTCAGATGAAATAATCTTCATGAAAGCGCCAACTTCAGGGTGAGTGAGGTTAGTAGTTCATAAGGGTTAAACATGATCATTTCAAGAATTCCTCTTTTGTTGGCTATTGAAGTGTCAAGTACTACTTTGTTAGGAGATAAAAAGACAAGCAACTAGTTCATAAGGGGACTGCTCAGGAACAAATAAGCAATGTTTTTTACTTGGATCACCCCGGAATCGGAGGGAAGCTTAATAGTCTGATACAGCATCTACTCGATGAGTTTCACAAAGATGAACTCTTTTTAGTAAGGATCAGAATTTAATCATGTACTTGAAAGAATGGTACAAATTCAGATGACAACTATCCGTTTCTTTGTAACAATAAAAGTATGAACCATAATATTAGATACCTATTTGTTATGTATAAATACAACATCAGGGTATGCATTCCCTAAATCACCAACTTGTGGAAGAGTCGATGAGATTGTAGCAGACCACCTCCAACAAATTTGACTGTATGGGACAATTTTAAAAATACAAAGGGAAAAATCCCACAATTTCAACCTTCATCACAAAAATCCAGTGCCTGCAAGGCCATGATGCAACAGATTATGAGCAATTGCATCTCTAGCCTTCAATGAAGTTAAAGATTGCAACGGAATCTCAGGGGTCATTTCATCATCGAACAGATCAAATTGCGCCTCAGGATCCATCTTCTCCCCCTTCATTTCACATATATTATGCAAAACACAGCAAGCACCCAAAACCATAGGCAATTCCTGAAGTTTCACCTCAGTTCGCTTCTGCAAGCAACACCACCTTCCTTTCAACCTTGCAAAGGCGCCCTTCGCAACGCTTTGAATCTCCCCAATCTTCTCATTGAAAGCATGTTGAGTCCAAGTTAGATTTTGCTGAGTATAAGGCACTAGAATCCAATCCATTAAAGGGTAACTAGAATTCCCAACAATCCAAACACCCTTCAAAAGCCCCTGATTACCCCTCTGATACAACGCCGACTTCTCCAACACCTTATCATCAGGCATTGAACCAGGCCACCCTATACATATATCACTAAAAACACCCTTAGGATCAACAACACCCTGAACCGTAATCGAGTACGACGTCTTCTGATTCCTCTCCGTATGACGCTTATTAAAATAAGCAGCCACACTAATCTTTGGAGCAATAATCGGTATATGAGTCGTATACATTGAACCAACCACATTCGGAATACCCGACACCGACTCAAACTCCTCCTTAACCCTCCTCAAAGACTCCTCATCCGGCCACTGCAAATACCTCGGCATCAACACATCTCTAATAGCCTGACAAACCTCAAGCACAAGCTTATGACAAGTCGAAATACCCAACCCGAACCTCTTCGACACCAACCTAAGCGGCTCACCAGTAGCTAACCTATATATACACACTGCAACCCTCTGCTTAACAGGAATTGCAGCCCTCAACATTGTATCCTCCTTAGCAACAACTGAATTCAACTCCTCACAAATCAGCTCAAATGTCGCTTTCCCCATCCGAAACCACTTCCGAAACTCACTCTCAGGAAACTCAGGACTATTACACTCATCCCACCATGCCTTAGACCTATCCTTAACCCACAATCTACGCTGATGACTCACTGATGCCCCACCACTTTGCTTACTACTAGCATCAAGATCACAACTTTTCTCAATAACCTCACTTGCAGCTGCACAAACAGCAGAATTAACAACCACCCTTGATCTCTTCCTCCTTTTTTTATCACTCTCCTCAACACCCTCATAAAAATCCTGCACATTTGAGTAATAATCCAACATAGCTTGAGTTTTCTTCTTATGATTATCTTCAAGATTGGACTTTTCCAACTCACTAATCTCTTCCCACTCTTCTTTATCAACCTTCTCTTGATCCTCCAACAATAAAAATGAAGTAACTATCTCTTTAAAACCTTGCTTTTCATCATCTTTTTTCTTCCTCTTTTTACTACCACCATTGGTGTGATTGCTATTCATGGATAAAGATTGGACCTTTAGCTAAATTGAGGGAAAATATTATCTGGGTAGTTGATAAAAAGTTGAAATTCATAAGAAATAAGGGGGATATTGTAAGAATAAGACTATGCAATTTATATGTTCGACGAAATGTCTGAGAGAAGTGTGAACGCGTGAGAAAAGATAGGGTTGAAATAAAAAGTGGGTATTTTTTTTTCAAAGGGTGGTCAGTTAGGAAGGTGTGAACGGGGAAGTAGTTTGGGTTAAAAAAAGGGGGATGTGGGATCTTTGGTTGGTGCCATTTATAGTTTGGTTTTGTGGGCGGTTTGGGGGGAAATGAGCAAGAGTGCAAGTTCCTTGTACACAAAGTCAAAAAGTTTGCCTGGCATAAATCGAAATCTGGTCCTTTTGTGTGCTGGAAATCATGGAATATGTTAATGAGGTTGACTGCTTATTTTAGTGATTTGGATCTAGATTGTAGTACTATTACATTTTTTTATTTTTTTTTGGCCCATTGTAATACTGCGGAGTACTCCTTCTGTCCCAATTGAACAGCTCCATTTGACTTTGCACACGCATCGAGGTGATTGTTTGATCATTAATAACTCATTGTATAAAATAGAAAAAAAAATTAACATTATATTTTTAGATTTGTATATAAAAGTACTTTTGCGTGATAAAATTTTTATAATTTTTTCAAATATAATTTTTGAGTTATTAATAGTCAAAATATGACCTCAAATAGTATTAAACGTTAAATGAAACTGTTCTATTGGAACGGAAGAGAGTGATTTTGTCGCTTTGTAATATCTTTGTACATGGTTAAGTTATTCCGGACAAGTAAAGTACTGGAATGTTTATTTAAGATTGATGTGGGAATTTGTAGCTGGTGTTTTAAGCGTGTATCAGGTAATTTTTGAGTAGAGACTAGAGAGACATATTTGCATAGTCAGTATGCAATGAACAATTGAACAGTCTTGCATATTACAAAGCGAAAAAAACATATGAGAAAAAGTTTAGTTAGTGGCACGTAATTAACTAATTGGAGGAAAATGTTTTTTTTTTTTTTTTGTGCAATCTAAACGGAGGAAAATGTGAGACTTGGTCACATACATATTTCATATGTAATGGTCTTCAAACCATGTAAGTAAGTGAGCTATATGAGGAATTAATGCACAATCTTTGACTAAGACGGCATAATAGTAAAAGTCTTATCACTCCCTAGTTCTTATAAGGTTTCAAGCCGAAATAAAAGATGATAAAAAAAGTGCTAAAAATATGTAAGAATGTTAATATTTATACTTTGTCAGCTAAATTGTTGAAACTTTTTTAACTTATTGCCATCTAATTCGGAGTGTACAAAGAAACTACAGTACCTTCTTAACCAACTTAAGCAATCATTATGACGTAACTATAAGTTATATTACACAATAATTATTAGATTCATGAATTATTTTTTATTTTTTGATATACTGCAAAAATTGAGTTTACTAAACAATTAATTCCAACACATACTAATTTCTTACAAATAAGATATTCATGCTTCCAATAATAGCGATGGTTGTGTATGACTTTGTGAGTTTTCATCACAAAGACTAGAAAATTGAGCCTTGACTCTCATAGTCTCACATTTTTCTTATATGCAACATTGAAGTCGCGTTTGTATTATCATCACTTTTTCTTAATTATGTGTTCATGATTTACTTTTACTTATTTTTCAAGTTATACTATTTCAAACAAATAAAAATTTAAGTTCATCCCTAATCCCTTATACTGGGCATAAAAATAAATTTTTCTTAATCCTTAATTCGTGTTGAAATAATGATCGTTTGTCAAGTCAATCATTATAGCTTTGCATACCAACAATTGAAAACATAATAATTATTGTCGTTTGGTATATTATTTTTTTCAAAATTAAAATTATATCAAAAATATGAGTTTTTCGATTTTAAGATTGATCTACATTGCCTACCAATGAGGGACAGTTGTTCTAAACTTTTCAAAATAGTTTCATTTCGAAGACCAAGTTTATTATGTTAATATGAGTCGGACCATATTCTTTTCATACAAACATCTATTATTAATAATGTGTAAAGTTAAAGAAAAAAAGGGGACATAGATACGAGATTCTATGTAATTGTTGAACGGGGCCTTATATCAATTTTCCTTACAGAAAAAGAAATTTCTGGGTATTTTCAATTTATTATACGAGAGTTTTATGTTGACTTACTCAACTTGTGTGTAGTAGCTTCTATGAGCCATAGCTAGAAAAATCTTCATCCAATCTGTATATACGGTGTAAAGGTCTTATATTGACTTATATCTTAATATGTCGACCAATAACTACATTGACTTATTCATTGAAATGATTATGCCGCAACGGTTTGGTGTGGAATTCGCAAGCTATTAGTCTATTACATACATATAACGTTGCAAGTTCCCACATCACCCAATAGTTTTGTATAGAACTTAAAATTCTGGTCTTATGGCATCTCCAAAGTGGTATAAGAGTCTGAATGCAACCTATCACCACATCGCCAAGACAACAATTTCAATACATGCTTTCGATTTGGGCAGCAGAATTTTGTAAGCGGGTATTTGTTATGTTGAAGAACGTTCAGAGTCTAGGAGACTATCACATACATTGGCACAACCACAACTGTACCCGCTGTGTGCAGGATAGGCATTTCTCAAACCCCCTCAGAGACACAAACAAAGATAGGAAGTGCATTTGAAAAGAAAATGTAATTGGTATTCTTGCAGCAGCAGAGCTAGTGTGAAGTAACAAAACTCATTTCGAGCAACATAAACATCAATTTACAGAGAACCTAGATTTTACATTGTCTGAGAAAATGTACAAATTAAATTATAACAGCACCTACAGAATTCTGAAAAATTGTTATAGGGCTATCGGATGGATCGATATAGTTTCAAGCTGAGAAGCAGGGTACTGGTGAAGATGTTGTCATGCATATGGAAGTAAATCAACTGCAGAAATAGTACTGCACATTACTGTCCATGTTCAGGTCCAGTCAGATTCATCTTCGCATTTCCGTTTAGGTTCAGGCCTCTATTTAGACAAGATCATGTGGTCTTTCTGGAGCTCCCGAGAATGAATCAGGTGAGGGATCTTCCAGCCCACTCTCGTTCTCGTCGCTTTTGGTTTGCAATCATCTTATTAAATTTCTGTTTGCCCTTCTCCAGAAGAGGATCAATCACGGCATAGTCGTTTACATCTTCAGTACGTGACATGTTATTCTGCAAATAAATTCAAGCAAACATGAGGATATGACTCCAATATGAAGACAACTACATTGCATGTATGACATCAAAATATAACCAACAAACTGCACAAACTTTGCCAGGTACCCTCTTGCCACCCGAACAAACAGACACATATTTTTGCAAATCGGTCGGAAACATATCAGTTCTCCACATAGCAAGCGAATACAAATCACAAAAATAAGGAAACTGACACAAGCTAATCACTTTGTCCAAGTAAGGCAACTGTGCTGAACAGCCCATGTTTACAGAGGCATTACCTGCTATCGTCCATATTAAGACAACTACATTGCATGTTTCCGAAAGTCAATACTCAATAGAGATGATTACGAAGCCAAGAATGAAGAAAAGGCTTCCCTAGATTACGAGATAACTCCATGCGCTAATAATTCAAGCTCCCTAAAATTTAAATTTCCACATCCTTATTTCCATCACTTTGGTATTCGGTCCTGTGGTTCCAAGAGCATATTTGAAAGCAACATATCCTAAATACTACTATCATTTCACACAGCAGTACAGAAATTTCACAGTGAAACTAGAGATTTTAATAAAAAAAAATCTAGAATTAACCATATAAAAGTTGATTTTAGAGAACGCGACTGTTTTTGGATGATTTGTAAAATGCCCAAGCCGAGTTTTTCAGTTACCAGATAACATCTAGAAGTTAGGTCATATGAAGTATACCTTTCCAGAGTCGGCCGTGAATTTCAGTCGGACTTTTGTCCAGTCAGATACACCTTCGTCATTTCCACCTTCCGATTGGTCTTGTGGTTCTACGCGCTTTGAAGCAAGTGAACTTTTGAACTGCTGAAGTTTGGCAAGTACCTAGGCAATACATTCCACATTAATAGTTAGTGTCAAGTTTTGATGCATTTTTCAACATAATAAGGTGGTGTATCCATCACAAACAGGAATTTTCTAACCCACACAAGATAGAACCCAGAGGAGTCAAGATAAAGAGGACGAATAAAGCAGATCTTTTGCTTTATGCCTAGCCCAACATTTCATTCTCGATAAGATTCAATAACAGGTCAGCACCAAGTAAGCAGTGACATATAAACTATGGAGATGCACTAAGAAATCATAAGAAAGAGCGGTAAAACTTCATTGTTGTTGGGGCCTGGCCTACCTAGCATTTTGAAAATTTTGTTGTACTGTTAATCTTACCTGCTAAAGCCATGAAAAAAAAGTCTGGTAATAGTAAGAATGTTGATATTATAAAACTGCCCCCTCCTCCTTAATAGTTCACCCGAGTTCCGCCACTAATTAGAAACACAACTGGTCGGAGTTGATAACCAGGCAAAGTATTGATAGCTTAGAGCAGCACTAATTTGCCTTTGACCTATACTGAAGGGTCATGGATTTTATGATATACGTAGTATAATTAATGCTGCTCTAAGCTTTTCAGAACTTCAATAAGGTTTCAATGAGCTTCTACTTGATGCTTCTTGGTGCTATGCCGTATTTTAGAGCCCAAGTATTGATAGCTTCACGCAATTGTGCGAATACCATTTCAAATGCATAAATACAAAGAAATCTACTGTGAACTCAATTTTAGGTGACTCAGAAGTTCCATTTGATTGTGATGTAACCTTTACGTACTGATACTTCCTACAGTAAGAGCATCTATAAACTACTCATTATCACAACGTCTCTGTGGAAGGCTTTCAAAGGCGGAAGGTATGGAAGATGGCATCAGATCTGGAACTAAGGAGAGGCCTTATTTAGGAGCACCCTTTTCATGATTGTCTTATAATGAGCAAGGAAGACGAGTCTTCCGGGTGGGTATGTAAAAGAAGTTCGTCAAGCCGCAAAAATGAAAGAAGTAACAAAAGACAGGATTATGAAGGATAGGGAGATATAAGAATACTTCACATACATCATCTTCACGTCCCTTCAGTCTGCGCTTCTTCTGTTGCTGCAACACTCTATTTCGGCCAGCATCATTCAACAACTGCAGGTCCGTGTCTGCATTAGCAATACATTCAGCCCTGGCTTCTGATCCAATCCCCTTCTTCATAGACAGTTTTCCAGCTTTTCTATGTTCATCAGCACTTTCAGGATCAGACCTGCTAACAATACACCAGATCATATATGTCACAAACTCGAAAATTTTAAGCCAAAGTAGTCCATGTCTCCATGATACCATTACTATGACATTAAACAACTAAACTGCATAACTACACACTCTAATTTACAACGCCAATACATGTAAGTATGTAACTCATAGATTCAAAAACAAAATTCAATAAAGCTCCACAAGAAAGTTGTTATATAAAGACAAAAAAAAAGTTCAAAAGTAGAATAAACTAAAAAACCTAGGAGACTGAAGGCGCCTCTAACAAGAAAAGACTATGGATTGGCAAAAAACATGACAAGTGTCAAATACCAAATCAACTTGAACACTAACTGAGTCCTGGAGAAGGAATTCTCCCAGAACAACGTGATGAATGTTGAGAAGCCTTCTCAAAGCATTACCCAGCAATGGTTCATGTCTACATAACATCTTAAAATCATAATATGAAGGGAAGAAGTGATCCTATGCACAAAACTGAAATCTCTAATTAAAAGTAGATCGAGCATATCTTTTGTTTACAGTTGGAGAGAAAGATTTCCTTCCTTTGAGAATCTTCACTCTCACTATTCCCAATCTAGTCTAAGAAACCGAAACTGACAAACAAAGTGCAAGAGGCATTCCTAAGCTTGGCCAGTAGCGCTGACAGCTCATTTCAAGCTTACTTCAATATAATGATATTAAATTTGCGGGGGGCGGGGGGGGGGGTGTTTGGAAGACCATTGAGTACTTTAAAGAGTCTTCTTCCTTGTACCCATAACTTGAGAAACAAGTTTTTGCTAAGCATGGCCAGTGGACTTGAAAGCTCATTTTGCACTTACTTCAGGATGGTAGTACAAATATTTTGATTACAAAAAGTGAATTCCTTTGAAATCAGATTACACAATACAAATCTATGCATCCACTCAAAGAAGGCCGACAAAGCCGTCACTATGCTGATACCAAAAGGGCTTTACTAGAATTAGGTAGAAAGAATCTCTACCTTCGTCATAATCAAACTCATCTATTCTATTCTTAGACCATTGTCACAGCCACATTGTCTCCAATCAGCATATGACATTCAAGTCATCTAACGTGAAAGCCACCACCACAGATACCAAAGCAATATATAATGCAACACGCACTCAGGCAAGGACTTGCTTCCATAAAATGTAAAATGGGGGAAATGAAATTGCAGTATGATATACAGAAGAGTTCAAAAAGAAAGAAAAAAAAAAACAAAGAACTCAAACCATCAGTCTTGTCCTCACCTTGGAGCCAACTCATCTTGATTCTTTGACTTCGAGCCCTCTGCAATGCAGTAAAAAAGGAAGTAAGAAATTTAAAAATACCATGAAGATTAAAATAGAGTAACAGGCTGATAGCACAACAACAACCTGTAAGTATTAATAGAAAGGTGTTTATGACAATCCAAGAAAACAGTTTCCTTACAAGAGGAAGTCAAAGATGGAAAGAAAAAGGTTTTTTGGGACTATGAAATCAATTTTAAAGCTAAAAAATATCAGAAGTAATAACAGTCGCATCTTAGACCACAATAACAAGCAATACCAATATCCAATAGAGTGACCAGGGAAGTCCAAAGAGACAATGACGACACTAAGAAATATAGAATTGCCAATAATTGATCAATCATGCCAGCAAGAAAACGGAATTAATGAATCCAAGCACAAATTAATCGTAACTTGCGAATAGTGGGAGTGACCTGCTACAAGCCTACAACAATCATTAAGCAATTTGAGCATTCAGGGAGGCCAGGAGCCTTAGAATAGCAAGTAGCTCCTGTCCACTTGTCCCCCTTTTTCTCATATCAAATATGCTATAAATCATGCACATAGACATCTGCAACTGAGAATAAATTCAAAGGAAACATAATGAGCCTACTCAAAGCCAACTAGGTGCACTCATTTAGAGTTAGATGAAAAAACAACCATACCCCTTTCTGACTTTCGCTTAGTAGGGAGATCTCCTAGCTCCGTTCTTTTTTTCAGAATCTGCTGACGCATTCGTGCATCAAAACTAGCTTCGTCGTCTTCATCACCTTCGTTCTCATCAAGAGCATGAGGATGAGGTAATTCACTGGACATCTCCTTTCTCGATACCTCTTTCTTTGAGCTTAAGGTTTCTCTCACAGATAACTGCAAGTCCCTTGCAATCTTGAGTTCAGCTGGATCCTGTCATTGAAAACTTTAGTTCTAATTAACACATAGTAGATTTAACCAATTAAGTATAAAACCGAATTAGCCAGCCTTGCGGGCAGACCGTGCTGTTGTGAGAATTCATGCATGGAAACATCGAGTCCCTGGGTTTCATTAAATTAATAAACAGTGCAAATTTTTTTTGACTCTGTACCATTG